>JAHIAM010021651.1:0-14481 GCA_021605205.1 Aegilops longissima | reverse complement strand
GTGTGTTTGATTGTCTAGTGGATGTGTGATTGGACTTGTTCTTGAGTGTTTCCTTGTGATTTCTCCCTGCTCTTCCCCGTGTTCATCGTGTTCTTCGAGGGATCCCACTCCAAACGTGAAAGATCGGTTTACATTCGGTTCGCCCAGATCATATAGTCTACGGGGCGAAAGGGTACATGGGCTTCGCCCTTTACTGTTCACACACAGCGCGAGGCCGATGTCCCAAGGCCGGGCCGGATGTCCGGGCTTCAGTGGGAGGCCGGATGTCCGGCTTCAGGGAGGCCGATGTCCGGCTGGCCTGGTCTTCCAGCTTGCATTCGGGATGGAGGGGCCGGATTTCGAAAAGGGGCCGATGTCCGGGCTTCAGAAGAGCCGGATGTCCGAGGTATGGTGCCGGATGTCCGGCTGCTCGTCCTTTCGTGTCCTCCGGATAGCCGATGCTGATTTCCGGCAAGGGTCGGATGTCCGGCTGGGGCCGATGTCCGCCAACAGAAAGCACCGTTCTTCTTTTTCTTCTTCCTTCGCTCACAGCACGCTGGCCTTGGTCCTTGGGCTCTCCATGGTTTCTCGTGTACTGAGTATGCACGAGGTCCGCGGCTGAAGTAGCATCCATGTCTTACATGCGAAAGGGAAGATTCGGAAAGGAGCGAATTCACCTTAGGTCCAATGGCGAGGCTCGAGTGTACATGGGGATGATCGCTTTGATGCTCCGCATCATCTCCCTCCCTTGGGAAAGATCCGACCTCAGATCAAATCTGATAGAGGCAAAGGTGTCCCGCCTTCGATGAGATGTTGGTTTTCGCTTGGAGGAAGTCGACTTTGACGATCCGACTACGAACGGCGCGAGACGCCGCGCTTTAGCAATCGCTAAACCAACTCCGAGAGGTTATTGACCACGCCGAGCACGATCAACTCGACCACGAGGGTCTGCTTCTCGCGAGCAAACGAAGAACAAGCAAGAAACTGAGATTGCAATCTGATATTGCGAATATAAGATGAAAGCTTTATTGATCAAGGTGGGGTTCTGTGACGCTTTGTCCGGTCGTTGAACACAAACGGCACGCGGGTTGCAGCTATGGCTAACTTTTAATCTAAACAAAACCCCTGGTCTAAACGGTGCCCTAAGGGCTGTATATATGGAGGAAGAGGGGGAATTTCGTGGCCCTTGGTGGAGGGGTCCAAATCAACCCTAACTCTTGTTTCCCCACATACGGACTCTAAAAACAGCCTATACTTAAGTATTTCGAAATTACATGGGCCTGGCCCACTAATAAGGTGACGCAGCACCTAGAATAGCCTCGGACGACATTTATGAAGTAGCATCTTGTATATTTCGTCCAAGGCTTCATGCACCCATTATGGTGGCTTCAAAGTCCTGAAATCATCACTTGTAACTCCGTTTGTTCCTCTTGCGCATGGCATTATCTCCATGCTTGTTCTTGCTCCAATGTCCATCCTTCTCCAAGCTAGGGCCTTCATTTGTAAGCAAAACAAATGTATCCAATTTAGGCAGCATCATATTCTCATGAACATTAGAATCATTACCAAGAAACGAAAGTACCGATAATTTAATTGGCGCATGCGAGCTCTAGTAATTGGTCCAAGATATGTAGCAGAGGGGCTGTGGGTGTAACAATGGTATTGATGTCCTCATCATCCTCCCTTCTTGAAATGAAGTCGCCCTCGACGGAAGCTCATATTCCTCACCCAAATAAGGCTTCAAATCTGCAATGTTAAAAGTGGACTAACCCCAAAATCTGCAGCAGCTCAAGTTTATATGCATTATCATTTATTTTCTAACACCTTAAATGGACCATCAAGACGTGGCATTAGCTTTGATTTATGCAAATTAGGAAACCTATCCTTACGCAAATGTAACCAAACAAGATCTCCAGTGCAAAGACAACATGTTTTCTACCCTTATCTCCAGAAGTTTATATTTAGCATTCATACGCTCAATGTTTTCCTTAGTTATCTCATGCATTTTAAAATCAATTCAGCACGCTTCTTTAGCATCAAAATTAACCTTCTCCAAGATGGAAGAGGCAACAAATCAATAGGTGCACGAGGTAGGAAGCCATACACAATTTCAAAAGGGCACATCTTAGTAGTAGAATGCAATGAACGATTATAAGCAAATTCAATATGAGGCAAGCATTCTTCCCACATTTTCTTATTATTCTTCAAAACAGCCCTAAGCATAGTAGACAATGTTCTATTGACTACTTCAGTTTGTCCATCAGCTTGGGGGTGACAAGTAGTACTAAAAGCAGTTTAGTCCCCAACTTAGCCCATAAACATCTCCAAAAGTGGCTAAGAAATTTAGTATCACGATCTGAAACAATAGTATTTGGCACACCATGCAAGCTTAATAATTTCACGAAAGAACAAATCAGCAACATTAACAAAGATCATCGCTTATGACATGGTATAAAGTGTGCCATTTTCGAGAATCTATCCACGACAACAAATATGTTATCCTCCCTTCTTTGTTCGAGGTAAACCTAAAACAAAGTCCATAGATATATCCTCCCAAGGAACACTAGGCACAGCAAAGGCATATATAAACCATGAGGATTGAGTCGTGACTTAGCTTTTTGACATGTAGTGCAATGAGCAACAAAACGCCAACATCCCGCCTCATCTTTGGCCAAAAGAAATGTGTAGCAAGTATATCCTCCGCCTTCTTGACGCCAAAGTGTCCCATTAATCCTCCTCCATGCGCCTCCGCAACAACAAAAGACTAACAGAGCTAGCAGAATGCATAGCTTGTTAGCACGAACACAAAACCATCATTAATAACGAACTTGTTCCATGTTCTTCCTTCTTACAATTCTGCATTACATCTTTAAAATCAGCATCATGCACATATTGATCTTTGATGGTCTCCAAACCAAATATTTTGAAGTCAAGTTGTGAAAGCATAGTATATCGACGAGACAAAGCATCAAGAATAACATTTTCTTTACCCTTCTTGTGTTTAATGACATAAGGGAAAGTCTCAATGAATTCAACCCATTTAGCATGTCTACGATTCAGTTTAGCTTGACTTTTAATATGTTTCAAAGATTCATGATCGAATGTATAACAAATTCTTTGGGCCATAAATAATGTTGCCATGTCTCTAAAGTCCTAACAAGAGCATATAATTCTTTGTCATAAGTAGAATAGTTCAGACTAGGCCCACTCAATTTTTCGTAAAAGTATGCAACAGGTTTGCCATCTTGTAATAACACACCTCCTAATCCAATTCCACTAGCATCACATTCAAGCTCAAAAGTCTTATTAAAGTCGAAGTTGGAGTAAAGGAGCATGTGTCAACTTATCTTTCAATACCGTGAAGGCTTCTTCCGTGCGGTACCCCAAACAAAAGGCACATCCTTCTTTGTAAGCTCATTGAGAGGTGCAGCAATGGTGCTAAAGTCTCTCACAAAACGCCTATAGAAACCAGCGAGTCCAAGAAAACTCCTCACTTGTGTGACCGCTTTGGGTTGCGCCAACTCTCAATAGCTTCAATCTTGGCTTTATCAACTTCAATTCCCTGTGGAGTAACAACATAGCCAAGAAAAGATACTCGGTCGGTGCAAAAGGTGCACTTCCCAAGGTTACCAAACAAACGGCATCACGAGAGCATTAAAAACAGCACGAATGTTCCAAATGTTCTTCCAAAGATTTGCTATAAATCAGTATATCATCAAAGTAAACTACCACAAATCGTCCAATGAAAGCACGAAACTTCGCTCATTAATCTCATGAAAGTACTAGGTGCATTAGTTAACCCAAAAGGCATGACTAACCACTCATATAATCCAAACTTAGTTTTAAATGCTGTTTTCCATTCATCTCCCAATTTCATACGAATTTGATGGTATCCACTACGCAAATCAACTTTGGAGAATATTGTAGAGCCACTCAATTCATCAAGCATATCATCTAGCCTAGGAATAGGATGACGATAACTAATAGTAATATTATTAATGCCTCTACAATCAACACACATACGCCGACGCACCATCCTTTTTAGGCACTAGTATAATAGGAACAGACAAGGACTAAGAGATTCGCAGATATAACCTTTGTCGAGCAGCTCCTGTATTTGACGATAATCTCCTTCGCCTCCTCCGGATTGGTACGGTATGGTGCGCGGTTGGTAGCGATGCACCGGAATTAAGTCAATTTGATGCTCAATCCTCTAATAGGTGGTAATCCTGTGGCACGCCTTGTGGGAAGACGCCAACTCTCCCGCAAAATGTTAGTGACAGCAGGGGCAAAGAGGAAGGCACGCCCTAATGAAAATAATGCCTCTTTGCACACAAAAGCATAGCAAACAGATTTGCTAGAATCTAGCTCATCAATATCAGATTTGGTGGCAAATAAACATGCACTTTTCAGTTTAATTTCGAAGCAACATTAGATGGTTTATTATTAGGCTTCATTTGTTGCTCAAATTCTTTTGCCACAATCTGATTTTCACTCTTATTTTTCTCCTGTTTTGCTTTATTAGCTCTATTAATATCATCTTTCAAAATGGAATCAGGAGTCATAGGAAGCAAAGTAATATTTTTATCCTTGTGAACAAGAGTATACTGATTGTTTCTACCATGGTGTACAGAATTTTATCAAATTGCCATGGTCTACCAAGTAATAAGGAACATGCTTGCATAGGTACCACATCACAATCAACATAATCAGCATATGTAGAGATACTAAAATGCACACTAACAAGACGTGTTACCTTAACCTTGCCGCTGTTGTTGAACCATTGGATGTAGTAAGGATGTGGATGTGGTCTTGTGGTGAGAGAAAGCTTCCACCATATCCATGCTAGCTGTTGTTGCAGCTCCTCCATCTATGATGACGCTAATAGAACGCTCCTTCACAACTCCCTTTGTATGGAACAAGTTATGCCTCCGATTTTGCTCAGCTTGTGTAACCTGCACACTCAAAACACGTTGAGCAACTAAACATTCATACCTGCCAAGATCTTCAAAGCAGCCATGTATTGCGCCTCAGATCGTAATCATCTCCACCGTGTTCTTCATGTGTAATAAGAGCCAAAGTCTCTTCATCATAGTCACTAGCGCACTCATACCCACCATCCTCAAGAGCAATCATCACACGCTGAGATTGGCATTCTCTCAAGAAATGTCCTCTTCCCTTACAACGACGACAAATAATATCACTTGTGTGCCCTGCTGACGCCATGGAAGAAGAAGAGCTCTGTAGGCCCAAAGAGTGTACTCTTGGCGATAGTGGTGGTTGTGCCTGCTTTCTTGTATCACGTTGAGGTGGCAGCCACGGAGGTGCCGTGTAGTAGAACGTGGAAGTAGATGATGCACGTGGTGTCCATGATGAAGGTCGACCTGCAGAAAAGTTAGTCCGCCAAGGCCTGCCGATCCTCAAGACTTCACGCTCAGCTTTACAAGCAAGATGGAATAATCGAGTGATATTATTATAATCCTTGTAGTCTAGAATGGTCTGAATCTCTATTTAATCCACCCGTAAAACGTGCAAGCATAGCTTCATTCTCCTCAACAATACCACATCTAATCAAGCCAGTTTGTAATTCCTGATAATATTCTTCACCGAATTTTTCCTTGTCTTAAGCGCTGCAATTTTTGAAGTAATTCACGCTGATAATATGGTGGAACCCAACGAGTACGCATAGCAGTTTTCAAAGCAGCCCAAGTAGCTGGAACAGGATATAATCTACAATGTTCGCACCACCAAACACATGCAAAGCTAGTGAAAGCACAAACAGCAAGCAGAACACGCCTCTCCTCGTGATATTGTAAACATGTAAATCGTTGTTCAGCTTTCTAACTCCCAAGTAAGATATATATCAGAACATATCTACCCTCAAATGGTGGAATATTCAATTTCAGTTTAGGGAGATGGTCATGATCTCGCACTCAAGGGGAGCCCAACATTGCCATTATTTGCATGTGGACGACCTGGTGGTTGTGGTGCTGGTGGTTGCACGAGTTCGATGTTGATCAACCTCATCCTCGTAAGCTCTCACATAATCATCCTCCCCACCGCAGCAGCAGGAGCCACAGTATATCAACAAAGAGCACCAAAGAGCTTGGCCAGTCAAGAGGGACACGGAAGCTCAAGGAGGGCTGTTTCACATGTGGAGGTAGTCCATGTTGTTGTAGTAGAGGTGCGTTAGGTGCAGCCGGGTGGTGGTGGTAGACGCGCGAGCAATTCATTAAACTTGTTATCGAGCTTTGTTTCAACGCCTTCTCAATGCCATCTATCTTCTCCATGGCCTCTTCAAATCTATTTAGCACATCGTCCACCTGCCCACTCATCATTTGTTGAAACTTATCATGTAGCGCTTTGTTTGTCATGTTCTCCCAAATACCTCGCTTGCTTGTGATCCTGCCATGGTTAGCAGCAATAGAAACACACAAGAATATGATTCGACTGACTACTAGGAAGTGGTGGTGGTGGTGGTGGACAAATACAACCACAAGCAAATCTCAAATTCTTACCAGCTTACCCAAAGAAGAAAGCGGTGATCGCAAACCGATGTAGTCAAAACTCTCAAAGCTTGATAGAGCGATTACTGTGGAGAGTCAAACGCACGATGTAGATGTATGTGGAGCTGGAAGGCTTATAATATGGTAGCAAAAAGGTTAGCAATAATCAATTCAGAGATGCAAAGTTGAATAAACGCCAACGACGGTGATCAGTGTTGGTCCTAGGCTAGACCGCATAGAGACGCGAGCCTAGAACACTAACAAAATCACGGCCGCTGCACGTAAACAAGGGAAAAGCACACTGAATTTTTTTCGCTTTTTTTTTTTTTTTTTTTGCGCTTTTTTTTTTTTTGTAAAATCACTATAATGGCGAAAGTGTCTCAAAACTCTTCCCGTGTCAAACCGACAGATGGGCACGAAATTTTTCGACCAAAAAATTTTTTTTTCGATCGCCCTGACCCAAAACTGAAACGGGTCAAAAAACTTTCTATAACGGCGACTATCTCAATACACTTAGAAACACCTAAAATAGGATAGCCAAAATTTTTTTGACAAGTGCGCTGAAAATTTTGGGCCTAAACGGAGGGTGGTTTCGAAAAAAAATTCAGCAAGGAAACACGAATCGAAAACTAGATGGATCTCAAAACAACCCTAATATGCAAGGAACTCGGATTGGTGGTGGATATATGGTGATGGATATATGGCAGCTGGTGGTATATGGATATGGATTCAGAGCGTATGATAAGCAATGGTGGATGATGGCAAGACCGACAGATGGGCACGAAATTTTTTGACCAATTTTTTTTTTTTTCGATCGCCTTGACCCAAAACTGGAAACGGGTCAAAAAACTTTCTATAACGGCGATCGCCTCAATACACTTAGAAACACCTAAAAATAGGATAGCCAGAAATTTTTTGACAAGTGCGTTTTCAGAAAATTTTGGGCCTAAACGGAGGGTGGTTTCGGAAAAAAAAAATTCCGGCAAGGAAACACGAATCGGAAACTAGATGGATCTCGAAAACAACCCTAATATGCAAGGAACTCGGATTGGTGGTGGATATATGGTGATGGATATATGGCAGCGGTGGTGGTATATGGATACGGATTCAGAGCGTATGATAAGCAATGGTGGAAGATGGCAAGGCGATGATGATGGTGCGGCGGCGGCGTGACAACTTATGACCGTAACTCAAACTCTAAAAGACTAGACTCTAAGACCAGAACTTGACACGACGATGCAACCGCAAATTCAACAAAGCAAAACCCTAAAAAGATTATGCAAAGGCTCGATTGGTTCGGATATGATGAACTAACCCTAATTTTTTTTTTGTGGCTTTTTCGTGGACTTTAGGTATGAAGAATGACTCGATCTAATCTACGAAAAACGTAAAATCTCACCGAGCAACCTGAAAATCTGATACCACTTGATAGAGGCAAAGGTGTCCCGCCTTTCGATGAGATGTGGTTTTCGCTTGGAGGAAGTCGACTTTGACGATCCGACTACTTAACGCGGCGAGGACGCCGCGCTTTAGCAATCGCTAAACCAACTCCGAGAGGTTATTGACCACACCGAGCACGATCAACCTCCGACCACGAGGGTCTGCTTCATGCGAGCAAACGAAGAACAAGCAAGAAACTGAGATTGCAATCTGATATTGCGAATATAAGATGAAAGCTTTATTGATCAAGGTGGGGTTCTGTGACGCTTTGTCCGGTCGCTGAACACAAACGGCACGCGCTGGTTGCAGCTATGGCGAACTTTTAATCTAAACAAAACCCAAGGTCTAAACGGGCCCTAAGGGCTGTATATATGGAGGAAGAGGGGGAATTTCGTGGCCCTTGGTGGAGGGGTCCAAATCAACCCTAACTCTTGTTTCCCCACACATACGGACTCTAAAAACAGCCTATACTTAAGTATTTCGAAATTACATGGGCCTGGCCCAATAATAAGGTGACGAGCACCTAGAATAGCCTATGGACTAATATTATGAAGTGGCATCTTGTATATTTCGTCCAAGGCCTCATGCACTCATTAGGGTGGCTTCAAAGTCCTGAATCATCACTTGTAACTCCGTTTGTTCCCTTGCGCATGCCAACATCTCCATGCTTGAACTTGCTCCAAGGTTCATCTTTCTTGTCCATGGTAGGCCCTTCATTTGTAAGCAAAACAAATGTATCCAATTTAGGCAGCATCATATTCTCATGAACATTGGAATCATTACCAAGAAACGAAAGTACCGATAATTCAATTGGCGCATGCGCGAGCTCTAGTAATTGGTCCAAGATGTATAGCAAAGGGGGCTGTGGGTGTAACAATGGTATTGATGTCCTCATCATCCTCCCCTTCTTGAAATGAAGTCGCCTCGATTTTAAGCTCATCTTCCTCACCCAAATAAGGCTTCAAATCTGCAATGTTAAAAGTGGACTAACCCCAAAATCTGCAGCAGCTCAAGTTTATATGCATTATCATTTATTTTCTAACACCTTAAATGGACCATCAAGACGCGGGCATTAGCTTTGATTTGCGCAAATTAGGAAACCTATCCTCACGCAAATGTAACCAAACAAGATCTCCAGTGCAAAGACAACATGTTTTCTACCCTTATCTCCAAAGAAGTTTATACATGGAGGCAAACCAAGGATCCACTACTTGCAAGAGCCAAGACGGCGAGAACCCCAAGTATGTCGAAGAGGAAGAAGGAAGGCAGCTGGTTATACAGGCACGGACGTCTGACCCTCCCGGACGTCCGACGATTCTTGTGTCACGGACGTCTGACGCCCGGACGTCCGGAACTTCACACCCGAATCAAACTCACACGGACGTCTGACGCCCGGAGGTCCGGAACATCGCCAATTCGAATCAAACCTACGGACGATCGGAGCTGACCGGACGTCCGGAGGACCATCACCCGAATCGATCTACGGACGATCGATCGCCCGGACGTCCGGACCTCCTCGAAGCCCTCGACGACCGCCCGCTTCGGACGACCGACGCACCTACGGCAGAAGAAGAATAGACGGACATCCGAACGCGCCTCGGACGTCCGGACCTCCCCGAGCCTCCGGACGTCCGACGCCTTCCGGACGTCTGACGCTCGATGCGGGTGAAGGCCATGTACCCTTCGCTTTGACTTCCATTTGCACTAAGACTATAAATAGGACCCTTCCATCCCCTAGTTAGGGTTAGCTTTGGATTTGCTCATATTTCAGTGTGAGAGCCATTGCTCATCCACTTGGCTACTTCTCCTTCAAGATCAGACCTCTCACGGAGAAGATCCCCAAGCGGATTCAAGACCCTCCTAGGGTGGACCCCATCAAGACCTCCTCTCGAGAAGACCGGCTACTCTTGTATCTTTACCTTTATTGTTCTTGAATCTCGTGCTACTCTATGTGTTCATCGACCTAGCGCTTGTGTGATCGCTTTGTCGGTTGAGTGACCTCTCTCGCTCTCCCCGTGTTTTCCTCGTGTTCTTCCGCTTCGTTCTTCGTGTTCCTCGTGGGATTCTCTCCAAACGTGAAAGATCGCCCACATAGGGTTCTCGCCTACATCATATGGTATCATGAGCCACGCTCATCACGCTTTTGGAGCCCCTACATCGTGTCTTCTAGCTTGATTTTGTTGTTTTGTCCTAATTCAAAATTCCCCACAAAAATAGCCCCAAATTTTTTTTTTTGTGATTTGTTAGTGTGATGAGATTTTGTTGATTTGGTCCATGGATTTGTGTTGCTACATGTGGATCTAGCTTCCCCACCCTCCCCACCCTTTTCCATCTTCCAAACCCCTCGATTTCAACCTCACAATCATCTTCTTTCTCGAAATTTTGCGCCTCTCCCCGAGCCCGATTTTTTCAGTTCGGACATCCGGACAAGGCCGGACGTCTGACGCCGTCCGGACGACCAGAAGTTCACTTGGACATCCGATAACCCCTGACCAAACTGAATTTCTTCAGCCTCAGACACCACCACCACCCCATATTTCTCCACATCATCCAAACCCATATACACCAAAATCTTCCACGATTCCTCCGATGACGATTTTGACACATTTTGGTCCTTGAGATTTTGAGTTGTGGTTTCCGTATCCTTTTGTGTTTCGGCTATCTAGGTGCGGTTCGAGTTCATCATCACCACGACTCAACTTCGCAAGGGTCTCATCATCGCCAAGGACGGTAACTTCGACGACATCTTTGTCATACATTGCAATTGCATTGATAACACACATCGCCTCATTTTGCGTAGCTTACCCATCGAGACTAGCCTTTGAGTATTGCCGGCAACGTAACTTGTGCACATTTAGTGATCATACTCCATAGCATACATACCATACCAAAGTGGTGCATATTTTAGCATCAACTTGTGTGTCACAAAGTTGTCATCGCATACACAATTGCTATCTTGGTTCGTGAAGTTTTGCATGAGAAAAGAGCTCAAAAGAGAAAGAGCCAATCAAGCTTTTAAGCAAAGAGAGAAAGATCAGCAAAGAGCTTATGAGCAAGAACCATAGCATCATCAAACATTCAGATTGTCATACTTGATCATCTTGGATCAACTCATCGACACACCATACATATAGCAAACTAGGGATAGAAGTCGTTGCATTTTTGCTTAGTAGGTTGTGCACAAGTTCGTATCCGCCTATTGTGCAATCGTGCTAGCGTCTCTCTAGTGTTGTGCAACAAGAGCATCTTGGTGGATTCCACATTTTGGCTCATCCTTGGTTGCATAACCCCATATTATCTATTTGCTGCTGTGTTTCCGTGGTACCATATTTTGCTATTGGTCTACTTGTTGCATTTGCAAATTTGTGAATCATTTCCAACTTTATTGAGTCTCACTTACAATTGCATCAAATTTTGTGCCACCATCCTAACCGAGCTCCACCATAAGCTTTTTTATTTGTGTAGGTGTGAGAATCGACAAGAATCGGTACCAAGAGTGCTATTTCATTGTCCGCATTTGAGTGAACTTGATTCATTTTCAATATCGGTCAAAGGTACATTGGTATAAGTTCTTTCCGCTCTACCACTCACATCTTGCTTGGAATGATGGATAGGCCAAGTTCTTCTACCAACCCACTCTTCATCGAAAGCAAGACGACGACATGTCCGTGACACGCCACCAAAGCCACCTCTTCGGTGCACAACGAAGCGCTTGCACCAAGAACAACAAGCAATGAGCGATCGCGATCGAAAACCTCGCCACCGACTTGCGACTCTCCGAGCAACGACAAGAGACTACTTCGACAACAAGTTCGAGGCACACAAGCAAGAGAATGATGCAAGAATGGACGAGATCCGCAAGTTGGTGAGAAACCGCATCATTCCACTTCTTCATCATCAAGACGGAGCCACTCGAGTCGACAATTCGACGACACCTTCTACGACTCAAGTACACCGCCATCGAACACTCTTCGTCGAGCCACAGCGCCAAGATCGCCATGCATCTCGCAACCCGCTACATGACAAGCACTCACAAGACCAAGTTGATGATCAAGTTTCTCATCCTCAATCAAACCAAGAGGCTTTTGCTCAAGCTCAAGAACGCAACGCCTTCGCCGCCAACAAGAGGAAGAAAGAGCACGCCGTCACCAAGACGAACAAGACGCCAATGCTCAACGTCCGCAACAACAACAACGTGAAGAGCAAGCTCTTGAGGCGCAACGTGCCCTTCAAGAATCAAGTAGAGCCGCCGCCAACCGCAATCGTGAAAGGCGCAATCAAGAGGAAGCCCTTTGAGAAGAAATCCAAGAGAGGAACTACCAACCTCATGTACACCGCCAAGTTCCTCAAGCTCCTCAAGCTCCTCCACAAGCTCGCCAAGCTCCACCTCAACCTCAAATTCAACAAGAGCAAGTTGATCATGGTCTTCCTCCGCCAAGAGCAACATGAAGACGAGTACATCCCACGCCAAGGACGCCATCATCAACATCGCCAACAAGACAATGAAGAGCAACGCCACGGCAAGCTAAAATTCACCATGCCCAAGTTCAATGGAAGCAATGACCTCAAGACTACCTCTCATGGGCATTGAAGGTTGACAAAATCTTCCGCTTGCAATAACTACGATGAAGCTAAGAAAATCGCTATGGCATCACTTGAGTTCCAAGATTATGTGCTCATATGGTGGAAACAAATCATTGCGCGACGACAAGCAAGAGGTGAACCTCCAATCACCACTTGGGCTCAAATGAAGGAGGTCATGCGAGCACGTTTTGTACCAACATACTACAATCGCGACCTCTTCAAGAAACTCCAACTACTCAAGCAAGGAACAAAGAGCGTTGAAGAATACTACAAGGAAATGGAGATAGCCATGATTCGAGCCAATGTCAAAGAAGATGATGAGCAAACTATGGCACGTTTCTTGAATGGACTCAATCATCCCATCAAGAAGATCGCCGACTTCCAACCATATTCATCCCTCATTGAGCTCGTGCATCAAGCTACAAAGGCGGAACGCCAAGTGCAAGATGACTTCAAGTACGCCAAGTACTCATCCAAGACCTACGGTCCATCCAACAACCAAGCTTCAACGACTCTCCAACTTCCACATCGACCAAGCCTTATTCAAGAAACGACGACAAGTCAAGTTACAAGAAAACTTCGACAAGTTCAAGTCGCCCTCCTCCTTCTACAAACAACCTCAAGCCACAGGCTTCATCCTCTCATCCGACCGATGAGACCATTAAGACAAGCTCCTTAGTGTTTCACTTGCGCAGCAGAGGCCACAAGTCATACGAATGCACCAACAAGCGCACCATGATCCTCAACGACGATGGCACATATGACTCCATGAGTGAAGAGGAAATGGAAGCTCTTGAGCAAGTGGCCATGCACCGGCAAGTGAATGAAGATGAAGATGATCAAGTCTTTTGTGATGAGGATTCGAGCCCCGCTCTCGTTGTCTCCAAAGTCTTGACCCTTCAACATCAACAAGAAGAAGACCAACGATGCCACATCTTCCACACAAAAGCCGGCATCAATGGACGGTCCATCAAGGTCATCATCGATGGAGGTAGTTGCCACAACTTGGCAAGTGAAGAACTATGCTCCAAGCTACAATTGGTCAAGAGGAAGCACCCACACCCTTACAAGGTTCAATGGCTAAGGACTCCAAGACTATACGAAGTCGAGCATACGGTCCAAGTCTCCTTCAAAATTGGTGCTTACGAAGACACTTTAGAATGTGATGTGGTCCCAATGACCGTTTGCCACCTACTTCTTGGTCGACCATGGCAATTCGACCGTGGTGTCATCCACAATGGGCGCACCAATCACTATAGCTTCAAGATGAAGGGGAAATAATATGTGCTACGACCTATGTCTCCTAGTCATGTGATAGCCGACAAACAAGCCACCCATTATAGAGAAAAGAGTGAGAAAGCAATCCACCAAAAAGTGAGTGACAGCCACAAGCCAAATTTGAGCGACTCTTCGCCTAGAGAGAAAAACCTCATTCTATTTGCCACCAAAAGTGAGATGAGAGAAGTGTGTGAGAACCCATCTACCGTGATGCACTTTGTCCTTGTGTGCAAGGATGGAGAACCAAAAACTAACACCATTCACGAGCTACCTTTGGTGTTTCAATCTCTTTTGCAGGAATTCCAAGATGTTTTTCCCGATGAGCTACCTCCGGGTCTACCTCCTCTTCGAGGCATTGAGCATCGAATCGACCTCATCCTGAGCGCCTCTACCAAACAAAGCTCCATACCGAGTCAATCCGAAGAAACCAAGGAGATTCAACGCAAGTACAACAACTCATCGACAACGGTCATGTACGGAAAGCCTAAGCCCTTGTGCCGCTCCGCTATTCTTGTGCCTAAGCCCGATGGAAGTTTCCGCTTGTGTTCGATTGTAGACCTATCAATGCTATGACCGCTCGATATAGGCATCCCATTCCTCGCTTAGATGACATGCTTGATGAACTTAGTGGAGCCAACTTTTTCTCAAAATTGATCTTAAAAGTGGCTATTATCAAATCCGCATACAAGAGGGT
>JAHIAM010021650.1:0-12401 GCA_021605205.1 Aegilops longissima | reverse complement strand
ATTACTCACTGCTTTGGGATCCCGAGTGATTTCCACGATTAACTAACCCTAGGTGCGCTTCACGTGTCGGCCATCAACACTCGCAGCTTTTGGTCGATTCTCGCCCGCTTTTGACTATTACTCACCGCTTTGGGGTCCCAAACGATTTCCATAGTTGTTGAACCCTAGGCGCGCTTTTATGTGTCGGCCATCAACACTCATAGTTTTGGCCGATTCTCGCCCGCTTTTGACTATTACTCACCGCTTTGGGGTCCCGAACCGATTTCCATAGTTGTTGAACCCTCAAGGTGCGCTTTACGATCGGTCATCAACAATCGCAGTTTTGGCCGATTCTCACCTGCATTTGACTATTACTCATCGCTTTGGGGTCCCGGCGATTTCCATAGTTGTTGAACCAAAGGTGCGCTTACGTGTCGGGCCATCAACACTCACAGCTTTTGGTCGATTCTCGACACGCTTCGTGGACTATTACTCACCGCTTTGGGGTCCCAAAGCGATTTCCGTGGTTGTTGAACCCCAAGGCGCGCTTTACGTGTTTGGCCATCAACAATCGCAATTTTGGCCGATTCTCGCCCGCTTTTGGACTATTACTCCCTGCTTTGGGGTCCCGAGTGATTTATAGTTATTGAACCCATCAAGGTGCGCTTTTCCGTGGTGTGTCGGGCATCAAACTCTCAGCTTTTGGCCGATTCTCGCCTGCTTTCGTGGACTATTACTCACCGCTTTGGGGTCCCGAGCGATTTCCGTGGTTGTTGAACCCCAAGGTGCGCTTTACGTGTCGGCCATCAACACTCACAGCTTTGGCCGATGCTGGCCTGCTTCATGGACTATTATTCACTGCTTTGGGGTCCCGAGTGATTTCCACGATCAACGAACCCTAGGTGCGCTTACGTGTCGGGTCATCAACACTCGCAGCTTTGGCCGATTCTCGCCCGCTTTCATGGACTATTACTCACCGCTTTGGGGTCCCGAGTGATTTCCATAGTTGTTGAACCCTAAGGTGCGCTTTATGTGTCGGCCATCAACACTGCTTTTGGCCGATTCTGCCTGCTTTCGGACTATTATTCACCGCTTTGGGGTCCCGAGCGATTTCCATAGTTGTTGAACCCTAAGGTGCGCTTTATGTGTCGGCCATCAACACTCACAGCTTTTGGTTAATCTGCCCATTTCATGGACTATTACTCACTGCTTTGGGATCCCGAGTGATTTCCACGATTAACTAACCCTAGGGTGCGCTTCACGTCGGCCATCAACACTCGCAGCTTTTGGTCGATTCTCGCCCGCTTTTGACTATTACTCACCGCTTTGGGTCCCAAACGATTTCCATAGTTGTTGAACCTCAAGGCGCGCTTTATGTGTCGGCCATCAACACTCATAGTTTTGGCCGATTCGCCCGCTTTTTGACTATTACTCACCGCTTTGGGGTCCCGAACCGATTTCCATAGTTGTTGAACCCTCAAGGTGCGCTTTACGATCGGGTCATCAACAATCGCAGTTTTGGCCGATTCTCGACCTGCATTTGGACTATTACTCATCGCTTTGGGGTCCCGGCGATTTCCATAGTTGTTGAACCAAAGGTGCGCTTTACGTGTCGGCCATCAACACTCACAGCTTTTGGTCGATTCTCGACACGCTTCGTGGACTATTACTCACCGCTTTGGGGTCCCAAAGCGATTTCCGTGGTTGTTGAACCCCAAGGCGCGCTTTACGTGTCGGTCATCAACAATCGCAATTTTGGCCGATTCTCGCCCGCTTTTGGACTATTACTCCCTGCTTTGGGGTCCCGAGTGATTTCCATAGTTATTGAACCCTAAGGTGCGCTTATGTGTGTCGGCCATCAAACTCACAGCTTTGGCCGATTCTCGCCTGCTTGTGGACTATTACTCACCGCTTTGGGGTCCCGAGCGATTTCCGTGGTTGTTGAACCCCAAGGTGCGCTTTACGTGTCGGCCATCAACACTCACAGCTTTGGCCGATGCTGGCCTGCTTCATGGACTATTATTCACTGCTTTTTGGGGTCCCGAGTGATTTCCATGATCAACGAACCCTAGGTGCGCTTTACGTGTCGGGCCATCAACACTCGCAGCTTTGGCCGATTCGCCCGCTTTCATGGACTATTACTCACCGCTTTGGGGTCCCGAGTGATTTCCCTATAGTTCAACACTCACAGTTTTTGAACCCTATGCTATTATGTCCCGAGTGATTTCCATCAACCTCACGCTTTGTGTCGCCATCAACACTCGCCTGCTTGTGGACTATTATTCACCGCTTTGGGGTCCCGAGCGATTTCCATAGTTGTTGAACCCTAAGGTGCGCTTTTATGTGTCGGCCATCAACACTCACAGCTTTTGGTTTAATCTGCCCATTTCATGGACTATTACTCACTGCTTTGGGATCCCGAGTGATTTCCACGATTAACTAACCCTAGGGTGCGCTTCACGTGTCGGCCATCAACACTCGCAGCTTTTGGTCGATTCTCGCCCGCTTTTGACTATTACTCACCGCTTTGGGGTCCCCAAACGATTTCCATAGTTGTTGAACCTCAAGCGCGCTTTTATGTGTCGGCCATCAACACTCATAGTTTTGGCCGATTCGCCCGCTTTTTGACTATTACTCACCGCTTTGGGGTCCCGAACCGATTTCCATAGTTGTTGAACCCTAAGGTGCGCTTTACGATCGGTCATCAACAATCGCAGTTTTGGCCGATTCTCGACCTGCATTTGACTATTACTCATCGCTTTGGGGTCCCGGTTATTTCCATAGTTGTTGAACCAAAGGTGCGCTTTACGTGTCGGGCCATCAACACTCACAGCTTTTGGTCGATTCTCGACACGCTTCGTGGACTATTACTCACCGCTTTGGGGTCCCAAAGCGATTTCCGTGGTTGTTGAACCCCAAGGCGCTTTTACGTGTCGGTCATCAACAATCGCAATTTTGGCCGATTCTCGCCCGCTTTTGGACTATTACTCCCTGCTTTGGGGTCCCGAGTGATTTATAGTTATTGAACCCTAAGGTGCGCTTATGTGTCGGCCATCAAACTCACAGCTTTTGGCCGATTCTCGCCTGCTTGTGGACTATTACTCACCGCTTTGGGGTCCCGAGCGATTTCCGTGGTTGTTGAACCCTTTGGGGTCAAGGTGCGCTTTACGTGTCGGCCATCAACACTCACAGCTTTGGCCGATGCTGCCTGCTTCATGGACTATTATTCACTGCTTTGGGGTCCCGAGTGATTTCCATGATCAACTAACCCTAGGTGCGCTTATGTGTTTTGGCCATCAACACTCAACGCAGTTTTGGCCGATTCTCGCCCGCTTTTTTGGACTATTACTCACTATTACTTTTGGGGTCCCGAAGTGATTTCCATAGTTGTTGAACCCTAAGGTGCGCTTTATGTGTCGGCCATCAACACTCACAGCTTTTGGCCGATTCTCGCCCGCTTGTGGACTATTATTCACTGCTTTGGGGTCCCGAGCGATTTCCATAGTTGTTGAACCCTAAGGTGCGCTTTTATGTGTCGGCATCAACACTCACAGCTTTTGGTCGAATCTGCCCATTTCATGGACTATTACTCACTGCTTTGGGATCCCGAGTGATTTCCACGATTAACTAACCCTAGGTGCGCTTCACGTGTCGGCCATCAACACTCGCAGCTTTGGTCGATTCTCGCCCGCTTTTTGACTATTACTCACCGCTTTGGGTCCCAAACGATTTCCATAGTTGTTGAACCCTCATGCGCGCTTTATGTGTCGGCCATCAACACTCATAGTTTTGGCCGATTCTCGCCCGCTTTTTGACTATTACTCACCGCTTTGGGGTCCCGAACCGATTTCCATAGTTGTTGAACCCTAAGGTGCGCTTTACGATCGGTCATCAACAATCGCAGTTTTGGCCGATTCTCGACCACATTTGACTATTACTCATCGCTTTGGGGTCCCGGCGATTTCCATAGTTGTTGAACCAAAGGTGCGCTTTACGTGTCGGCCATCAACACTCACAGCTTTTGGTCGATTCTCGACACGCTTCGTGGACTATTACTCACCGCTTTGGGGTCCCAAAGCGATTTCCGTGGTTGTTGAACCCCAAGGCGCGCTTTACGTGTCGGCCATCAACAATCGCAATTTTGGCCGATTCTCGCCCGCTTTTTGGACTATTACTCCCTGCTTTGGGGTCCCGAGTGATTTATAGTTATTGAACCCTAAGGTGCGCTTATGTGTCGGCCATCAAACTCACAGCTTTTGGCCGATTCTCGCCTGCTTCGTGGACTATTACTCACCGCTTTGGGGTCCCTTTGAGCGATTTCCGTGGTTGTTGAACCCTAAGGTGCGCTTTACGTGTCGGCCATCAACACTCACAGCTTTTGGCCGATGCTGGCCTGCTTCATGGACTATTATTCACTGCTTTTGGGGTCCCGAGTGATTTCCACGATCAACGAACCCTAGGTGCGCTTACGTGTCGGGCCATCAACACTCGCAGCTTTGGCCGATTCTCGCCCGCTTTCATGGACTATTACTCACCGCTTTGGGGTCCCGAGTGATTTCCATAGTTGTTGAACCCCAAGGTGCGCTTTATGTGTCGGCCATCAACACTCACAGCTTTGGCCGAATCTGCCCGCTTCGTGGACTATTACTCACTGCTTTGGGGTCCCGAGCGATTTCCATAGTTGTTGAACCCTAAGGTGCGCTTTATGTGTCGGCCATCAACACTCACTGCCTGCTTCATTGGGTGCGCTTTATGTGTCGGCCATCAACACTCACAGCCCATTTCCCATTTCATGGACTATTACTCACTGCTTTGGGATCCTGAGTGATTTCCACGATTAACTAACCCTAGGTGCGCTTCACGTGTCGGCCATCAACACTCGCAGTTTTGGTCGATTCTCGCCCGCTTTTGACTATTACTCACCGCTTTGGCGTCCCAAACGATTTCCATAGTTGTTGAACCTCAAGGCGCGCTTTATGTGTCGGCCATCAACACTCATAGTTTTGGCCGACTCGCCCGCTTTTGACTATTACTCACCGCTTTGGGGTCCCAACCGATTTCCATAGTTGTTGAACCCTAAGGTGCGCTTTACGATCGGTCATCAACAACAATCGCAGTTTTGGCCGATTCTCGACCTGCATTTGACTATTACTCATCGCTTTGGGGTCCCGGCGATTTCCATAGTTGTTGAACCAAAGGTGCGCTTACGTGTCGGGCCATCAACACTCACAGCTTTGGTCGATTCTCGACACGCTTCGTGGACTATTACTCACCGCTTTGGGGTCCCAAAGCGATTTCCGTGGTTGTTGAACCCTGCGGCGCGCTTACGTGTCGGCCATCAACAATCGCAATTTTGGCCGATTCTCGCCCGCTTCTGGACTATTACTCCCTGCTTTGGGGTCCCGAGTGATTTATAGTTATTGAACCCTAAGGTGCGCTTTATGTGTCGGGCCATCAAACTCACAGCTTTTGGCCGATTCTCGCCCGCTTCAGGACTATTACTCACCGCTTTGGGGTCCCGAGCGATTTCCGTGGTTGTTGAACCCCAAGGTGCGCTTTACGTCGGCCATCAACACTCACAGCTTTTGGCCGATGCTGCCTGCTTTCATGGACTATTATTCACTGCTTTGGGGTCCCGAGTGATTTCCACGATCAACGAACCCTAGGTGCGCTTACGTGTCGGCCATCAACACTCGCAGCTTTGGCCGATTCTCGCCCGCTTTCATGGACTATTACTCACCGCTTTGGGGTCCCGAGTGATTTCCATAGTTGTTGAACCCTAAGGTGCGCTTTATGTGTCGGCCATCAACACTCACAGCTTTTGGCCGATTCTGCCCGCTTTCATGGACTATTACTCACTGCTTTGGGGTCCCGAGTGATTTCCATAGTTGTTGAACCCTAAGGTGCGCTTATGTGTTTTGACCGAATCGCCCGCTTCGTGGATCAACACTCACCCTAGCGCTTTGGTCGGCCATCAACACTCACAGCTTTGGCGAATCTGCCCATTTCATGGACTATTACTCACTGCTTTGGGATCCCGAGTGATTTCCACGATTAACGAACCCTAGGTGCGCTTCACGTGTCGGCCATCAACACTCGCAGCTTTTGGTCGATTCTCGCCCGCTTTTGACTATTACTCACCGCTTTGGCGTCCCAAACGATTTCCATAGTTGTTGAACCCAAGGCGCGCTTTTGTGTCGGCCATCAACACTCATAGTTTTGGCCGATTCGCCCGCTTTTGACTATTACTCACCGCTTTGGGGTCCCGAACCGATTTCCATAGTTGTTGAACCCTAAGGTGCGCTTTACGATCGGGTCATCAACAATCGCAGTTTTGGCCGATTCTCGACCTGCATTTGACTATTACTCATCGCTTTGGGGTCCCGGCGATTTCCATAGTTGTTGAACCAAAGGTGCGCTTACGTGTCGGCCATCAACACTCACAGCTTTTGGTCGATTCTCGACACGCTTCGTGGACTATTACTCACCGCTTTGGGGTCCCAAAGCGATTTCCGTGGTTGTTGAACCCCAAGGCGCGCTTTTACGTGTCGGTCATCAACAATCGCAATTTTGGCCGATTCTCGCCCGCTTTGACTATTACTCCCTGCTTTGGGGTCCCGAGTGATTTATAGTTATTGAACCCTAAGGTGCGCTTATGTGTCGGCCATCAAACTCACAGCTTTGGCCGATTCTCGCCTGCTTTCGTGGACTATTACTCACCGCTTTGGGGTCCCGAGCGATTTCCGTGGTTGTTGAACCCTAAGGTGCGCTTTGGACGTGTCGGCCATCAACACTCACAGCTTTTTTGCCGATTCTGCCTGCTTCATGGACTATTATTCACTGCTTTGGGGTCCCGAGTGATTTCCATGATCAACGAACCCTAGGTGCGCTTACGTGTCGGCCATCAACACTCACAGCTTTGGCCGATTCTCGCCCGCTTTCATGGACTATTACTCACCGCTTTGGGGTCCCGAGTGATTTCCATTGTTGAACCCTGTTGCGCTTTGTTGTCCATCAACACTGCGCTTTTCATGGACTATTACTCACCGCTTTGGGGTCCCGGAGTGATTTCCATAGTTGTTGAACCCTATCGCTTTATGTGTCAACACTCACAGCTTTGGCCGATTCTGCCTGCTTCGTGGACTATTATTCACCGCTTTGGGGTCCCGAGCGATTTCCATAGTTGTTGAACCCTAAGGTGCGCTTTATGTGTCGGCCATCAACACTCACAGCTTTGGTTAATCTGCCATTTTCATGGACTATTACTCACTGCTTTGGGATCCCGAGTGATTTCCACGATTAACGAACCCTAGGGTGCGCTTCACGTGTCGGGCCATCAACACTCAGCTTTGGTCGATTCTCGCCCGCTTTTGACTATTACTCACCGCTTTGGGGTCCCAAACGATTTCCATAGTTGTTGAACCCTCAAGCGCGCTTTTATGTGTCGGCCATCAACACTCATAGTTTTGGCCGATTCTCGCCCGCTTTTGACTATTACTCACCGCTTTGGGGTCCCAACCGATTTCCATAGTTGTTGAACCCTGGTGCGCTTTACGATCGGTCATCAACAATCGCAGTTTTGGCCGATTCTCGACCTGCATTTGACTATTACTCATCGCTTTGGGGTCCCGGTTTATTTCCATAGTTGTTGAACCAAAGGTGCGCTTACGTGTCGGGCCATCAACACTCACAGCTTTTGGTCGATTCTCGACACGCTTCGTGGACTATTACTCACCGCTTTGGGGTCCCAAAGCGATTTCCGTGGTTGTTGAACCCCAAGGCGCGCTTTACGTGTCGGTCATCAACAATCGCAATTTTGGCCGATTCTCCCCGCTTTTGGACTATTACTCCCTGCTTTGGGGTCCCGAGTGATTTCCATAGTTATTGAACCCTAAGGTGCGCTTATGTGTCGGCCATCAAACTCACAGCTTTGGCCGATTCTCGCCCGCTTGTGGACTATTACTCACCGCTTTGGGGTCCCGAGCGATTTCCGTGGTTGTTGAACCCCAAGGTGCGCTTTACGTGTCGGCCATCAACACTCACAGCTTTGGCCGATGCTGGCCTGCTTCATGGACTATTATTCACTGCTTTGGGGTCCTGAGTGATTTCCATCAACGAACCCTAGGTGCGCTTACGTGTCGGCCATCAACACTCAAGTTTTGGCTCGCAGTTTTGGCCGATTCTCGCCCGCTTTCATGGACTATTACTCACCGCTTTGGGGTCCCGAGTGATTTCCATAGTTGTTGAACCCTAGGTGCGCTTTATGTGTCGGCCATCAACACTCACAGCTTTGGCCGATTCGCCCGCTTCATGGACTATTATCACCTTTGCTTTTCATAGTGTGTCGACTATTATTCACCGCTTTGGGGTCCACTGAGGGGTCCCGATTTCCATAGTTGTTGAACCCTAAGGTGCGCTTTATGTGTCGGCCATCAACACTCACAGCTTTTGGCCGAATCTGCCCATTTCATGGACTATTACTCACTGCTTTGGGATCCCGAGTGATTTCCACGATTAACTAACCCTAGGTGCGCTTACGTGTCGGTCATCAACACTCAGCTTTTTTGATTCTCGCCCGCTTTTTTGACTATTACTCACCGCTTTGGCGTCCCAAACGATTTCCATAGTTGTTGAACCCTTTGGCGCGCGCTTTTATGTGTCGGCCATCAACACTCATAGTTTTGGCCGATGGCCGACTCGCCCGCTTTTGACTATTACTCACCGCTTTGGGGTCCCAACCGATTTCCATAGTTGTTGAACCCTAAGGTGCGCTTTACGATCGACGGTCATCAACATCAACAATCGCAGTTTTGGCCGATTCTCGACCTGCATTTGACTATTACTCATCGCTTTGGGGTCCCGGCGATTTCCATAGTTGTTGAACCAAAGGTGCGCTTTACGTGTCGGGCCATCAACACTCACAGCTTTTGGTCGATTCTCGACACGCTTCGTGGACTATTACTCACCGCTTTGGGGTCCCAAAGCGATTTCCGTGGTTGTTGAACCCCAAGGCGCTTTACGTGTCGGTCATCAACAATCGCAATTTTGGCCGATTCTCGCCCGCTTTGGACTATTACTCCCTGCTTTGGGGTCCCGAGTGATTTATAGTTATTGAACCCTAAGGTGCGCTTTATGTGTCGGCCATCAAACTCACAGCTTTGGCCGATTCTCGCCTGCTTGCTGGACTATTACTCACCGCTTTGGGGTCCCGAGCGATTTCCGTGGTTGTTGAACCCTCAAGGTGCGCTTTACGTGTCGGCCATCAACACTCACAGCTTTTGGCCGATGCTGGCCTGCTTCATGGACTATTATTCACTGCTTTGGGGTCCCGAGTGATTTCCATGATCAACGAACCCTAGGTGCGCTTACGTGTCGGGCCATCAACACTCGCAGCTTTTGGCCGATTCTCGCCCGCTTCATGGACTATTACTCACCGCTTTGGGGTCCCGAGTGATTTCCATAGTTGTTGAACCCTAGGTGCGCTTTATGTGTCGGCCATCAACACTCACAGCTTTTGGCCGATTCTGCCCGCTTTCGTGGACTATTACTCACTGCTTTGGGGTCCCGAGTGATTTCCATAGTTGTTGAACCCTAAGGTGCGCTTATGTGTCGGGCCATCAACACTCACAGCTTTTGGTTTAATCTGCCCATTTCATGGACTATTACTCACTGCTTTGGGATCCCGAGTGATTTCCACGATTAACTAACCCTAGGTGCGCTTCACGTCACGTTCGGCCATCAACACTCGCAGCTTTGGTCGATTCTCGCCCGCTTTTTGACTATTACTCACCGCTTTTTGGGTCCCCAAACGATTTCCATAGTTGTTGAACCCAAGGCGCTTTATGTGTCGGCCATCAACACTCATAGTTTTGGCCGACTCGCCCGCTTTTTGACTATTACTCACCGCTTTGGGGTCCCGAACCGATTTCCATAGTTGTTGAACCCTAAGGTGCGCTTTACGACGGTCGGTCATCAACAATCGCAGTTTTGGCCGATTCTCACCTGCACATTTGACTATTACTCATCGCTTTGGGGTCCCGGCGATTTCCATAGTTGTTGAACCAAAGGTGCGCTTTACGTGTCGGCCATCAACACTCACAGCTTTTGGTCGATTCTCGACACGCTTCGTGGACTATTACTCACCGCTTTGGGGTCCCAAAGCGATTTCCGTGGTTGTTGAACCCCAAGGCGCGCTTTTACGTGTCGGCCATCAACAATCGCAATTTTGGCCGATTCTCGCCCGCTTTTGGACTATTACTCCCTGCTTTGGGGTCCCGAGTGATTTATAGTTATTGAACCCCAAGGTGCGCTTTATGTGTCGGCCATCAAACTCACAGCTTTGGCCGATTCTCGCCTGCTTTCAGGACTATTACTCACCGCTTTGGGGTCCCGAGCGATTTCCGTGGTTGTTGAACCCTAAGGTGCGCTTTACGTGTCGGCCATCAACACTCACAGCTTTGGCCGATGCTGGCCTGCTTCATGGACTATTATTCACTGCTTTGGGGTCCCGAGTGATTTCCACGATCAACGAACCCTAGGTGCGCTTACGTGTCGGGCCATCAACACTCGCAGCTTTGGCCGATTCTCGCCCGCTTCATGGACTATTACTCACCGCTTTGGGGTCCCGAGTGATTTCCATAGTTGTTGAACCCTAAGGTGCGCTTTATGTGTCGGCCATCAACACTCACAGCTTTTGGCCGATTCGCCTGCTTTCATGGACTATTACTCACCGCTTTGGGGTCCCGAGCGATTTCCATAGTTGTTGAACCCTCAAGGTGCGCTTTATGTGTCGGCCATCAACACTCACAGCTTTTGGTTAATCTGCCCATTTCATGGACTATTACTCACTGCTTTGGGATCCCGAGTGATTTCCACGATTAACTAACCCTAGGTGCGCTTCACGTGTCGGCCATCAACACTCGCAGCTTTTGGTCGATTCTCGCCCGCTTTTGACTATTACTCACCGCTTTGGCGTCCCAAACGATTTCCATAGTTGTTGAACCCTCATATGCGCGCTTATGTGTCGGCCATCAACACTCATAGTTTTGGCCGACTCGCCCGCTTTCTGACTATTACTCACCGCTTTGGGGTCCCGAACCGATTTCCATAGTTGTTGAACCCAAGGTGCGCTTTACGATCGGTCATCAACAATCGCAGTTTTGGCCGATTCTCACCCTGCATTTGACTATTACTCATCGCTTTGGGGTCCCGGCGATTTCCATAGTTGTTGAACCAAAGGTGCGCTTTACGTGTCGGCCATCAACACTCACAGCTTTTGGTCGATTCTCGACACGCTTCGTGGACTATTACTCACCGCTTTGGGGTCCCAAAGCGATTTCCGTGGTTGTTGAACCCCAAGGCGCGCTTTACGTGTCGGCCATCAACAATCGCAATTTTGGCCGATTCTCGCCCGCTTCTTGGACTATTACTCCCTGCTTTGGGGTCCCGAGTGATTTATAGTTATTGAACCCGCTTATGTGTCGGTCAAACTCACAGCTTTGGCCGATGTGTCTTGGGACTATTATCACCGCTTTGGGGTCCCGAGCGATTTCCGGCCCCAAGGTGCGCTTTATGTCGGCCATCAACACTCACAGCTTTGGCCGATTCCCTGCTTTCATGGACTATTACTCACCGCTTTGGGGTCCCGAGCGATTTCCATGGTTGTTGAACCCTAAGGTGCGCTTTACGTGTCGGCCATCAACACTCACAGCTTTTGGCCGATGCTGGCCTGCTTCATGGACTATTATTCACTGCTTTGGGGTCCCGAGTGATTTCCATAGTCAACGAACCCTAGGTGCGCTTATGTGTCGGCCATCAACACTCACAGCTTTTGGTCGATTCTCGCCCGCTTTCGTGACTATTACTCACCGCTTTGGGGTCCCTGCGCTTTCCATAGTTGTTGAACCCTAAGGTGCGCTTTTTGTGTCGGCCAAACGATTTCCATAGTTGTTGAACCCTAAGGTGCGCTTTTATGTGTCGGCCATCAACACTCACAGCTTTGGCCGAATCTGCCCCATTTCATGGACTATTACTCACTGCTTTGGGATCCCGAGTGATTTCCACGATTAACTAACCCTAGGTGCGCTTCACGTGTCGGCCATCAACACTCGCAGCTTTTGGTCGATTCTCGCCCGCTTTTGACTATTACTCACCGCTTTGGGGTCCCAAACGATTTCCATAGTTGTTGAACCCTAAGGCGCGCTTATGTGTCGGGCCATCAACACTCATAGTTTTGGCCGACTCGCCCGCTTTTTGACTATTACTCACCGCTTTGGGGTCCCGAACCGATTTCCATAGTTGTTGAACCCTAAGGTGCGCTTTACGATCGGCCATCAACAATCGCAGTTTTGGCCGATTCTCGACCCGCATTTGGACTATTACTCATCGCTTTGGGGTCCCGGCGATTTCCATAGTTGTTGAAC
>JAHIAM010021647.1:0-33852 GCA_021605205.1 Aegilops longissima | reverse complement strand
GACCGAGACACCTTTCGTCAATAACCAATAGCGGACCGGATGCCCATATTGGCCCTAATATTCTAAAGATCTTTTTCATCAAGATAACAACATACGCGTTCCCTTTGTCATGGCCCCAGATTCGATCTTTATCCAATACCTAGTTCAATCTCCATCCAAGTCTCTTTTCTCGCCAATACATCATCTCACAACTAACACATTTAGTTGCAATGTTGCAAGGCTTTGATGCATTACCGAGGGCCAAGATATTCCAAATCGGAGGACAAATCCTAATCTCCCAAAAATGTACCTTCGAGACACCTGAATGTACCTTTATAATCACCCAGAGCGACGCTTGGTAGCAAAAGTGTTCTCGGCAAACGGAGTTGCATAATCTCATAGTCATAGGAACATGTATAAGTCATGAAGAAAAGCACAGCAACAAACTATACGATCAGGGTTGCTAATGGAATTTCATGTCAATCGATCATTCAACCAATGATGTGATCCCATTAATCAAATAACAACCCTTGTTCATGGTTAGAAACATAACCATCTTTGATTAACGGCTAGTCAAGTAGAGGCATACTAGTGACACTGAGGTTTATGTATTCACACATGTATTATTTTCCGTTAATACAATTCTAGCATGAATAATAAACATTTATCATGATATAAGGAAATAAATAATAACATTTATTATTGCCTCTAGGGCATATTTCCTTCGCCTCCCACTTGCACTAGAGTCAATAATCTAGATTACACAAGAATGATTCTAACACCCATGGAGTCTTGGGCGATCATGTTTTGCTCGTGGAAGAGGCTTAGTCAACGGTCTCAACATTCAGATCCGTATGTATCTTGCATATCTCTATGTCTCCCACCGACCAAATCCCGGATGGAGTTGAAGGCCTTTTGATGTGCTTGGTTCTTTTGGAAATCTGGATTCTTTGCCAAGGCAATTGCACCAAGATTGTCACAAAGATTTTCATTGACCCGATACACTAGGTACAACACCTAGATCGGTATGAACCCTTCATCCGATTCTTCATTAGCTGCTTCCAGCCTATTACCAGCTTCACATGTAGATCCCGAACGACGCTTTGTTTGGAACTGCACCAACCGAAGCTCCACCGCTTAATGTAAATACGATCCGGTTTTATTTAGAATCGTCGGAAGGTCAAAGCTTGCATCGACGAATCCCAACGCCTTTGTCACCGCATAAATGAGAAACATATCCTTAGTTCTTTCAAGTTTAAGGATGTTCTTCCGCTGTCCAGGATCCACTCGGATTACTTTGGTACCCTAAACTTACAAAGGGCACACATCAGGTCCTACAAAGTTGCATACATGATAGAGCCTATGGGCATAGGAACATCTTTCATTTTTTCTCTATCTTCGTGGTCGGGCATTGAGTCTTACTCAATTCACACCTTGTAATACCGCAAGAACCCTTTTCCTGATCCATTTTGAACTTTTTCAAAACTTTATCAAGGTATGCTTTGTGAAAGTCCTATTAATTGATCTATTTAGATCTTAATGCCCAATAGAAGTTCACCGAGGTCTTTCATCAAAAACTTTATTCAAGTATCCCTTTATGCTATCCAAATTTATATCATTTCCATCAATAATATGTCATCCACATATAATATCGAATGCTACAGAGCTCCCACTCACTTTCTTGTAAATAAAAGCTCCAAAAGTCTCAGATAAAACCAAATGCTTTGATCACACTATCAAAACGCTTATTCCAACTAGAGGCTTGCACCACCATAAATGGATCGCGAGCTTGCACACTTTGTTAGCCCCTTTGATCGAAAAACCTTCCGTTGCATCATATACAACTCTTCTTCCGTAAATCCATTCAGAATGCAGTTTAACATCCATTTGCCAAATTTCATAATCATAAATGCCAATTTAACATGATTCGGAGGACTTAAGCATCGCCACGGGTGAGAAGGTCTCATCGTAGTCAATCCCTTGAACTTTCGAAAACCTTTGCAACAAGTCGAGCTTTATAGAAAGAAATTACCATCGCGCCTTTTCTTGAAGATCCATTTATTCTCAATTGCTTGCCGATCATCGGGCAAGTCAACCAAAGTCCATACTTTGTTCTCATACATGGATCCCATCTCGATTTCATGGCCTCAAGCCATTTTGTGGAATCTGGGCTCACCATCGCTTCCATAGTTCGAGGTTCATCATGTTCCAAAGAATATGACTTCCAAAATAGGATTACCGCACACCCGGGATCTTGCCGTTGATCTAGGTTCGAGAAATTGATCCAAGTTTCATGATCATCATCATTAGCTTCCTCCCTATTTTGTGGTGTAAAACTTTTTCTTGGATGTACTACTTCAATAAGGGAGTAGATACGTTATCTCATCAAGTTCTACTTTCCTCCCACTCACTTTTTCGGAGAAACTTTTTCTCCAAAAGTTTCAATTTAGCAACAAAATCTTGCCTTCGGATCTTGATAGAAGGTGTACCCAACTGTCTCCTTTGGGTATCCTATGAAGACACATTCGATTTGGGTTCGAGCTATCGTTGAAGCTTTTTACATAAGCATCGAGCCCCAAACTTTAAAAACGAAACTTTGGTTTCTTGCCAAACCACGTCATAAGGCCCGCCTCAACGGATTTAGATGGTGCCCTATTTAAAGTGAATGTAGCCGCTCTAAAGCATAACCCCAAAACGAAGCGGTAAATCAGAAGAGACATCATAGATCGCACCATATCTAATAAAGTACGACAACGCTCGACACACCATTACGCTGGTGTTCTGTTGGGAATAAACTATTCCCATTGTTTCAAATGTAGGCCAAACCAACTCAAATATTCTCTCCACGATCGATCAGAAACTTTATTTTTTGTTACGATGATTTTCCACTTCACCAAATTTTTGAACTTTTCAAATGTTTCGATTTGTGTTTCATTAAGTAGATATACCCATATTGCTCAAATCATCCTGGAAGGTGAGAAAATAACGATATCCGCCATTTAGCCTCAACATTCATTGACCACATACATCAGATGTATGATTTCCAAAAATCTGTTGCTCTTCCATAGTTCCGAGAACGGTGTTTTAGTCATCTTGCCCATAAGGCACGGTTCGCAGTGCCAAGTGATTCATAATCAAGGACTCCAAAAGTCCATCAAGATGGAGTTTTTCATGCCTTTAAATCGATATGACCTAAACCAAGTCCACAAATAAGTTGCACCATCATTATCAACTCGATCTTTGGTTTCAACATTATGAATATGTGTATCACTACTATCAAGATTAAGTAAAACAAACCATTCTTCAATGGTGCATGACCATAAAAGATATTATTCATATAAATAGAACAACCATTATTCTCTCGATTTAATGAATAACCGCCTGCATCAAACAAGATCCAGATATAATGTTCATGCTCAACGATTACTAAATAACAATTATTTAGGTCTAATACTAATCCCAAGGTAGATGTAGAGGTAGCGTCGATCGCATCACATCGACTTTGGAACCATTTCCCACGCCAAGATCGTCACCTCGCCCAGCCAATCTTCGCAACCGAGCCCTGCTTCGAAAGGCAAATATTAGCAATGTAACCAGATCAAATACCGGCACATGGTATTAGTAAGGTACATCAATAACAAGTATATCACATATACCTTTGTTAACCTTGCCATCCTTCTTATCCGCCAAATACTTGGGGCAGTTCCGCTCAAAGGACCAGCCCCTTGAATAGAAGCATCGCCGGCTTAGGACCGACTTGGTTTCTCTTGATCAGAACTTGTTGCCCTTTTTTGAAGTTTCCTTTTCTTTCCTTTGCCCTTTTCTTGAAACTAGTGGTTTTGTTAACCATCAACACTTGATGCTCCTTTTTGATTTCTACCCCTGCCAAAGATCGCCAAGAGCTCGGCATTTTTTGGTCATCCTTGCATATTATAGTTCATCACGAAGCTCTTGTAGCTTGGTGGGTGATTGGAGAATTCTAATGACGCAATCATCCGGAAGATTAACTCCCATTGAATCAAGTGATTGTTATATCCGCATTCCGAGTATATGCTCACCGAGTAACCATTCTTCCCCATCTTAAGATAGAACTTTTGAGACTTATTCTCTCAACCGGCATTCGCTGAATATTAACTTCAACTCCAACATCTCATATGCTCCATGGTGTTCAAAACGACGTTGAAGTCCCGGTTCTGGTAGCATGGCACATCAACTATAGAGTAGTCATCGCTTTGCGCCAGACGCTCACAACTTCGGCGCAGCCCTTGCATCAGGCCGGCACCTAACGGTGCTTCCAGGACGAATTTTCCTGCAGCAATAAGGATAATCCTCGTTACGGACCCATCCGTAATTGCTGCCATCATCTTTCAACTTTGCTTTCAAGGAACGATTAAAATTCAACGAACAACAAAGACGAGCCATCTATCTACACATCATAGACAAGCAAGAACTATCAGTACTAAGTTCATGATAAATTTAAGTTCAATTAATCATATTACTTAAGAACTCCCACTTAGAAAAATATCCTCCAATTTCTAAGTGATTGGTGATCCATATCAACTACACCATGACCGATCATCACGCAGATGGAGTAGTTTCAATGGTGAACATCAATATGTTGATCATTCTACTATATGATTCACGCCGACCTTTCGGTCTCCGTTTCCGAGGTCATATCTTATATGCATAGCTCGTCAAGTATAACCTGAGTATTCCGCGGGCAACTGTTTTGCACCCGCTGTATTTGAACGAGCCTATCACACCCATCACCGGGTGTCTCAAAGACGAAGAACTTTCGAACGGTGCATACCAGGAGAACACTTTTGATAATTTAGTAAGGATCATCTTATAATGCTACCCCAATCAAAGCAAAATAAGATGCATAAAGGATTAACATCACATGCAATCAATATGGATATGATATGGCCATCATCATCTTGTGCTTGTGATTCCATCTCCAAGCAACCCATGATCACCATCGCCACCGGGCGCACCTTGATCTCCATCGAGATCGTTGTCGCTCGCCAACTATTGCTTCTACGACTATCGCTACTGCTTAGTGATAAAGTAAAGCAATTAATGGCGTTGATTTCATACAATAAAAAACCATATGGTCTCGCCAGTTGCCGATAACTCGTTACAAAACATGATCATCTCATAAAAAAATATAGCATCACGCCTTGACCATATCACATCAAACATGCCCTGCAAAAACAAGTTAGACGCCCTCTTTGTTGTTGCAAGTTTTACGGGCTGCTACGGGCTGAGCAAGAACCGTTTACCACGATCAAACCACAACGAACCAAATAGACCCGCTTTAACCTTTCAAGGACCGGGAGCCACACCGTTCAACTAAAGTGAGAGAGACAGACCCGCCAACCTTTAAGCAACGAAAGGCTCAAGCGGTGAAACCAGTCTCAGAAGCGACGGTAATGTCCCGGCCGCCATCTCACAATACCGCAACCAAAGTATGACATGCGGTAGGTATGACTTGTACCCCACAACTCACTTGTGTTCTACCGCATATGACATCAACGATAAACCAGGCTCGATGCCACCGTGGGAACGAGTAATTTAAAATTTTCCACGATCACGCAAGACCATGGTGATGCATAGCAACGAGATGAGGTGTTGTCACGCACGAGACCAGAACGGAAGCGGACGCAACGAGGGAAGTAGTCGATTTTCCCGATCCAACCGATCCAAGACCGAACGACGGCACCTCCGAAGTTCTGCACACGCTCAGCTCGATGACGCCCCTAACTCCGATCCAGCCGGGTTTGAGGAGAGTTTCAAAGACGACGGCGGACGATGTGATGTTCCACGCCAGGTTTCACTTAAGCTCCAAGTATATTCGGGTGTAGTTTGGTGGAAGGGGCACCGACACGCTAAGGAACATCTCAATGATCAACTTGTGTGGGTGCCCTGTAATATAAAGGAGGGAAGGGAGGGGCTGGTGCCACCATGGTGGCCGGGAGTCCTACTCCCACCGAGTAGGATTCCCCCAATCCTAGTCCAACTAGGATTCACCAAGGAGGGGAGAGGGGCCACCTTCTCCTAATCCTAATAGGACTAGGAAGGGGGAAGGCCGCCAGCATATGGCCCCTTTTCTTTCCCGGCCCATCAAGGCCCATTGACCTCGAGGTTCCGAACCCCGATCTTAAAATTCCCAATTTCACCCGGAGGATTCCGAGTCCAAACATACCCAATATATCAATCTTTATGTCTCGACCATTTCGAGACCCCCATGTCCGTGATCTCATCCGGACTCAACAACCTTCACATCAATATCATAAAACTCATAATAACCGCCATCAAACTTTGTTAAGCGGACTACGGGTTCGAGAACTATGTAGACATGACCGAGACACCTCTCGTCAATAACCAATAGCGGACCTGGATGCCCATATTGGTCCTACATATTCTACAAGATCTTTATCCGACGATAACAACATATGTTCCCTTTGTCATCGGAAATTTGCCCGAGATTCATCGCCGATCCAATACCTAGTTCAATCTCACATCGGCAAGTCTCTTTCCGCCCGAATACATCATCTCACAACTAAACATTTAGTTGCAATGCTTGCAAGGCTTATGTGATGTGCATTACCGAGGGCCCAGAATACCTCTCCAAATCGGAGGACAAACCTAATCTCAAATATGCCAACCCAACATGTACCTTCGGAGACACCGAATTTTTATAATCACCCAAAGCCAGGACGCTTTAGCACCCAAAGTGTTCCCGGCAAACGGAGTTGATAATCTCATAGTCATAGGAACATGTATAAGTCATGAAGAAAAGCACTAGCAACAAACTATACGATCAGGTTATGCTAATGGAATGGGTCATGTCAATCGATCATTCAAAATGATGTGATCCCATTAATCAAATAACAACTCCTTGTTCATGGTTAGGAAACATAACCATCTTTGATTAACGAGCTAGTCAAGTAGAGGCATACTAGTGACACTAGGTTTATGTATTCACAATGTATTATTTTTGTTAATACAATTCTAGCATGAATAATAAACATTTATCATGATATAAGGAAATAAATTAACATTTTTATTGCCTTAGGCATATTTCCTTCAAGTACCGGGAAAGAGAAGAGGAATTTGAGAGGTCATATGCTTCTAAGGTTTTCAAAAAAGAACAAGTTTTGAGGAATTTGACCGATGAGTTTTGAAGAATTTACAAGCTGCTTTGTCTTAGGTTCCGAGGAAGACAGGATCCACAAAAGGAATTTTGAAAAAATCATTGCTTAGAGAAAGAATCAAGAGATATTTTGTTTGAGGTGTTATATGTGGAAGATTTAAGAATCACTTTGAAGATTTTCGGAAGGTTTGAACGGGTAATAAAAGTAACTTTTAATTACCCGGTGAAGAACACGACAACCAAGAAGAACAGTTGGGAAGTTCGTTCAGATCTTCCACCCCTAACTTGGGGAGGAAGACAAACCCCAAAAGGGAGTGAAGATTTGGTCGCCGAAAGTAGCGCAGGTTGAGGCGTGGTTTTCCTCACCGCAAGGAGAAAGGGGCGGGTTAGGGTTTGAGGAGCCGAGGGAGAGAGAGACAGCGGAGTAAAAGAAGTGAGGAAGGGAGTGGGGGTATATAAAAGGGAAAAACTGTTCCCAAATTTGGGACTAACGCTCCACCATTCTCCTTCCACGACATGTGTCACCCACGCATTGGTAGTGGAGATCGGTAATCGTGGGAATAAAATAAATCGGGGATGCGGAACGGTTTGAGCGGCAAAACCAAAAGTTTGGATTAAGATCAGTTTTAAAGTTCGTCGCAATTTCTTCAGACAAGGACAAAGAAGATTTTGAACGAAGTTTCAAATAGAACGCATATGAAGAATTTGTGAATAGAGGGGAGTATAGCATAGAGGGAAGGGTCCGATCACATCACTTAGGTAAAAACGACGAAGAATTAGCCATAAGTGAATGCGAGAGGACATAAACCCATATATATTTATATAGCCAATGAAGAAAACGACGGAAACAAAGGAAGATTTTGAAAAGTTGAAGAATTTGAAAACTAAAGAATTTCAAAACTGAGGAAAAAATCAAATTGAAGATTTTCAACTTTGGTGGTGGGTGATTCCATCAGATAAGAATGATGATTTCAAACCGCAACAATTGTCGAGGGTTCGAAATCAAATTCTTCAAATTTTTCACCTTAGAGTGTTATTCTTCATGGATTGAAGAAAAACGTTTTCATTGGGTACATCTAAGTCATCAATTTTGCATAAGTGGGATGTGTGTCCTTTCAAAGAAATTCAAGATTCTAAGATATTTAGCTCACACCCAACTTGCTAAATCTCTTCTCATCCAAGGGCTTAGTGAAGATATCGCTAGTTGTTCTTCATTTCACATGCTCGATGGAGATGTCGCCTTCAACACATGATCACAAGAAAATGATGACGAATTTGAATGGCTTTGTCTTCGAGTGCTGAACGGTTGTGAGCAATCTTGATGGCACTCCATTGTCAAGAGAGAGGCACATTCTTCACGTTGATGGAGTCCTTGAGAGTTTGCTTCATCCAGAAATTGAGCACAACAAGAGCCAAAGAGAATGTATTCACCCGAGAGAAAGGATACGCAGTTCGTTTCTTCGAGGACCAAAGACCAAAGATCGTCGAGGAAATGACAAGTACCGATGTTGACTTGGCCACGATCACCAAAGAAGTGAGTCAATATCCAATGAGATCAAAATAGAGCCCCGGGTACCATAATCCTATGTGTGGAGCTAGTATCAAGAATATGCTTCAACCCTTATGGTGTGATTCCTTCGGTAGCTTGAAATCGGGCACAATGCAAACACTAAGCATTATTCGCCTAGATGCACATAAGTACAATAGAGAACCAATCATGGAGCGGTACCTGGATCAAGTCAATACCATTTTCATCAAGGTAGATGGCCATTTGGGGCATAGGAATTTTGCCTTTGCAATCTTGCATGCCAATTTCTTCGACATCTTTGAGGTATTTCTCCGAGATATGAATATGCCATTGTGTTGTTGATGAATTTGAAGACCTAAGAAGAATTTCAACCTCCCATCATAGACATTTGATATTCTTCACTCATCATATAGGCAAATTCATCACTATAACGCTGGTCAAGACAGCCAAAGATAATATCATCAACATATATTTGGCACACAAAAGTTCACCATCATATGATTTAGAAAGAGGTAGGGTCGAGTGAATGGGTGAAGCCATTCTTCCAAAGAATTCCTTCAATGTATCATACCACGCCGGGGGCTTGTTTGAGACCATAGAGGGCCTTGTTGATCTCAAGACTTTGTCGGGATTCTTTGGATCTTCAAAACCTGGGGTTGAGAAATATACTTCTTCCTCAAGCTTACCATTGAGGAATGCACCACATCCATTTGATATAAAGTGATATTGTGATGGTTAGATAAAGAATATTTAAATAGACTCAAGTCTAGCAAAAGTAAAAGTTTCATCAAAATCAATTCTTCAACTGTGTAGCCTTGAGCTAAAGTCATGCCTTATTCCTCACCACAAGGCCATTTTCATCTTGCTTGTTGCGGTAGATCCACTTTGTGCCAATGATATTATGCTTGGAGGATCTGGACGTTGACCAGCCCCAATTGTTGAGCTCGAACTGATGTAATTCTTTTCCATGGCCCTAATCCACTCGCCCGAATGCTTCATCTACCTTAGTGGGCCTGGATAGAGACAAAAGCATAGTGCCCACAAAAGTTAGATAAATGGAAGCTTTTGAGCGGGAGAGGACCCGCGCCAATGTCATCGATGATCTTGTCAACTTGCACTTTTTTGCAACGCGAGGATGAGCTGGTTGTCGCCGAGGAATTTGATCATTTTCCTCAAAGACCATTGTTTCAAAGATTATTTCGTGCATCCCGACGTTTCAAGACCGAATGAATTTTCAAAGAGATTCTTCAAGAGGAATGACATCCTCTTTTGAACTTGATAGATTCCTCGTGCTGGTTCATCTAACACGAAGGTAGGTGCTCTTTTAGCCATTAGTTTCATCGAATCAAGACATCTACAAGTCAACAATCTTGTAAGGGATGTTGAAGACTCAGGGGGAGCCTTTGAACAAGCATAAAACCTTCATGTGCTTTTTGCAAATTTAGAATTGTGATGAGGATCTCTAATCCAATTTAGCAATCAAGACTTTGAAATAACTCACATTGGGTTTCTTGTCGGAGGAGTTCATAGGCGTCTTTTGAAGAATTTGTGAAGATATACTTTTGATGATGTGGCACGAGATCAATTGCATCAATCCAAAACGACTAGGCTTTGTATTCACGCATAGTGCAGCCATCTCAACAAGAGTTCTTTTGCGCCCACACGCCATTTTTGAGGAGTATAGGAGGATAAATCATGAGTAATACCAAGTTCATCAAGATAGGCATCAAGACCGAATTTTGAACCGGCCCATTGTCACCCCGATGTCCGATCCACACCAAAGTTAGTTGAAGCCCCGAGGAAAATCGCTTGAAGACTTCCCACTTCATTTTGTAAGTAACAATGTTACCCATGTGTAACGAGGTAATCATCAACAATAACAAAGCCTATAGAGATGCATCCTTAGTGACTATGAGTAATGATTAGGACCAAAGAGGTCCATGGAAGCAACAAGGACGAGTAGTGGTCATGATAGTCTTTGGATGCTTGGCCTTGGTCATTTTTCCAGCCACAAGCTCCACACAAGTGATCCTTGAGGAATTTGACATTCTCAATGCCAATGACATGCTTCTTCTTTGCAAGTGAAAATTCCTCATGCCTGGGACTAAGTCCGATGCCATAGCCACCCAAGCTTTTGCAAGAACACACCTGGTTGTGGTCCCAGAGAAATCAATAATAACAAGTCCCTCCCAAAGCTTCAAGACTTTGGAATTGTCACCCATAATCACAACACAACGATATTTTCCAAAGATAACAACCATATCAAGATCACAAAGCATTGAGATCGACATGATTGTATCCTAAGGACTCAACAAGCATGACTTTGTCCATGTGTATGTCCTTAGAGATTGCAACCTTACCAAGACCCAATACCGACTTTTGCCTTTTCAAAAAGATGATATGTTTGATGTGATAAAGGAGCATCCATCAATAGATTCTTGTCACCAAATGTGATTTGTAACCACTATTGAGAACCCACTCAGGTTTTGGGTTGATCATCCGCAGATGAATTAGTTAACTTAATCTCATATATTCATCGGAAGAATATGATATCAAGTTCAGATGAATTTCATGCAAAATAACATATAAGCAAGAGAGGACGGGAAATGAAAGTTCATTTCATCATGATTAGCCGGCCCTTTCAGGATTTTGTCGGCCCCAAGAAATTCTTCGACGCTTAAAGCACGCCGAGACCGACCAGAAGAGGTTAGTTTTTTCTTCACCACCCACATCCAGGGGTAAAGAGTTCATCACTGGAGCAATATGAGAATGGTGCATAGAGGCCAATCCATTTCGCCAATAAGAGGGGTTAGGGTAAGCATATGAATAAGAAGAAAATTCTTCGAGGACTTATGAACATATTGGTTTGAAGAACAATGCACATATTCATAGCCCTTAGCTCACCAAAAGAGTTGTTAGCACGATGATAATCATATGAGGACTTTGATCCTTTTGAGGAATTTGATCCACGGAGGAATTTGGCCAATGAGGACTTGATCCATATGAAGAATTTGGTCCATATGAAGAGTTTGATCCGGGGTTCTTTTCTTCTGTGTGGTGTCATGAGGACATTCACCAAGACTTTCAAGGCACTTTGGGAACCCAGATTTTCTTCATAGGGGAACGCTCATGCTTAGTGCCAACATATCTAGCAAATACTTCACCATTCTGATTTTTGAACAGTTTATAGTTGAGTCAAATGACTCATCAAGAATGAGGAGATTCGCATGTAAAGCCGTAAGTTAGATGGATCAACGAGGTCCTTTTAGCAACCCATGAGGTTTTGGGATACCGCCAAAGCTTCAATATGTTCCATCAGATTGAGTTTCCTCTCAAAGGCAATACCTCTTTCCTAGGGTTCCTGAGGATCGCTTTTAAGCACATCACAAAGAGTCCATGCCCTTTGAGGCTTTTGTACATGCCCGCATGTACAATTCCTTCAGCCCTGATCCAAGGATACTAGCAATGTCCTCGATGAGGAATTAGTGATAGCAGAGGCAGGAAGAATTTGTCAGTTGAAGCATTTGAACATTTTGGGAAGAATTAGGTTCATGTTCAATGCACTTTAAGCATGGAGGAACAAATTTTCCGAGAAGGCTGATTTGTTGAGCAAGTAATGAATCCGGCCCTTCAAGATCTTCAAACTCACTCTTAGCTTCTCAAGATCTTGCTTTTTTGAAGAAATTCATAAGAAAGTTTCATGATCGAAAGAGAGTGTTATGATGACCTTGAAGGTTGTCAAACCTAGACAAGTCTCAAGATTTTCAAAGGGTTTAGGGATCCATTTCTTCACCTAACATATCATCACTTTATCTAGCATGTTTTGAACCTTTCAAAAGCCCTTGTTGTTTCACAATCTTAGCAAGTTTTGAGTAATGGGCTTTAGATCTTCATCGATTCATTTTCACTAGATTCGAGGAGGTATATTTGAGTACCTTGGCACCTTTGCCGAAGCAATAGGTGGAGCAGTTCACTATCTTCATCGCCTTTGTTGGTGAGGTCATTTTCGAGTTGAAGATGGACGCGATAAAGCAAAGGAGCTAGACTCGCCACACCGACTCGATTTTCCGATGCCTCCTCTTCCTCATGTTCCCTGATTTAGCCAGAGTCCATTTCCAATGAATGCCCGAGTTTTTGGAGCTTTTTTTGAGAAGAAGGCTTTGAGGATTTTAAGATGAAGATTTCAAATTTCTTCTTCTTTAATTCCTTTTCCAATCGAGGACCTTTGAATGTAGTGACCAGGTTTCTTGCATTTGTGGCAAAGTCTTCTTATAGCCACGGATGAGGAATCCCCCCTTGAGGATTTTCCAAAGCCACCACGCCTTGAGAACTTGGAATTTCTTCACGAGGGTTAGCCCTCGCCTAATTCTTCAGATCTCCAAGGCTACTACCAAGTCTTCACACTCGATTCGAACGTTGGCCTTTACGGGTTTTTCCATAGCTAGAACCAAGAGATCTCTTTCAAAGAAGGGAACTCATGAGTATTTAGACTCGAGGATATCACCGGATCAAGTGACTTGTAGTCAAGACGCCTTGTATCATCAGCGAGTATCAAATGAGGAATCGGATCTCAATAATTTCTTCACCACCTCATGGTCGGTGATGTCAAGGGCACCAAGCGCAAGCTCATTTGAGATGTGAGGCGATCAAGGTTTGTTGAACATTTTCGTGTCGGTCTTTTGAAGCGGTTGAAGAGATTGCAAGAACATCAACTTGAGATCACGCTTGAGTTGAGACTCCTTCATTTATTTTGGACAGCCCCTTCCGGATGAGCTTGGGCGGCAGCATTTGAGAAGGTGTGACCGAGGGAACACCATTTTCCACAACATACCGAGATCGTTGTCATTGCCTCAAGATGCATTCGATCTTGTTCTTCCAAAGAGGGGTAGTCCTCCCATCAAAGGTAGGACACCCCGCCGAGACCCCAACCTGGCCCAATAACTAAAACCTTGTGGTTAAACTAAAATCACACATATCAAGGAGTACCTTGCTCGATACCAATTGAAAGTCCGTATATCGACTAGAGGGGGGTGAATAGGCATTTTATGAATTTTCACCGAGGAATTTGCTGAGGAAATTCCAGGAAGAACTACGCGGAATAAGTACTCAAGTAAGTAAGAGAATGCGGCATGGTCATCATGATGAAATGAAGACAAACAAAGAGAGAAAGTGTAAACACATGATAGCACAAGATGAAGACAAAGATCAAGAAATTGAACGAGGAAATTGAGAAAGTCTTCACCAAAGTCTTCAAACACAGATATGAATGAACACTCAACACGATAATGAGGAAATGAAAGGGTTGAGGAAATAGAACCGAAGGTTGGTGAAGACAATGATTTAGACCGCCCAACTTTGTCTCAATTTCGGTTGGAGCGATCGAGTATTTAAACTGAGGACACACAGTCCCGACACCCAACAAAAGCACACACCAGACACCAAGTCCTCACCGATTCTCCTTGAACTAAGGTCACATGCACTGGCCCAATCACTGTGGTAAGTCTTCAGGTTCCAAACCATCACAGACTTGGTCACCCATCCACAACCTCTTGATGTCTAGACCATGACGCCTAACCGTTGGAAGAACAGCTTCAAAGGTAAAAGCATCGGATCCATGCAGATCAATTCTTCAGGATGCTCAATCACTTTGGGTTTGTAGGGTTTGGTTTTGGGTTTTTCCTCACTGATGATTTTCGCCAAAGTCCCGAGGATGGGTTGCTCTCAAATGACAAGTGTCAAGTTTCTGAGCAGCCAACCAGCTAGTGGTTGTGGGGGCTATTTATAGCATAGGAGCAGCCCGACATGATAAGACATAAATGCCCTTCAATGATATGACCGTTAGGTGGATAAGATATTTTGGGACACCAAATTCAATCTCAAATTCTGGGTTTATCATGTTCTCACGTAGGCAATCCGACGAAATTTAACTCCCGAATAAATTTCAAACAATTAAGAACTTAGTCTCAATCAAGAAATTGATAATGTATGAGATTTCCAAAGGCTTCACTCAAGGGTTTGGTAGGGTAGGATTTTGAGTTGAGCATCACATGGAAATTTTTCCTTAGTATTTTCGACCCTTTAAAAAGACAGGTTTTATGACTCAAGAAAGAGAAAAAAAACTACAAAACAAAAGTCTTCACGCTCATGTTCCTCAAATGAATACCAAGTCTTCAAGGTCACACCAATTTTTCATTTTCAAAGTCTTCGAAAGTTTCAATATCAAAGTCTTCAAAAGAACTTCATTTTTAGGGTTGACTTTCTCAGAATATCAAACCCTCAGACTTATAGACCTGTTTACACTCATAAACACATTAGTTACTTAACCTATAAGTCTTCAATACACCAAAATCACTAAGGGGCACTAGATGCACTTACACTTAGTCTTTTCAAGAATTACATAAGACTATATTGGGTTTTCCCCGCTTTTGACGAAGTCGCCGGCATATAATGTTTAAACTCTATGGGATTTGCGAGCTATGACTTAATAAATGATTAAGTTCAAGCTCATAATCAAAATTGAAATTGGTGTTTCAAAAGGGTTATTAATTATGGATTTTCACAAAGGTATAAAGCCCCGGTTACAAAAACCGATTACAATGGATGCGCATTAAGTCACCATCCACAAGAGCCACCGGTATTTAAACCCGGATTTACTAGTTAACCATGAGGTATTCAAATCTTTAATAGCCAATTTGGCTGATTTTCATGATGATATTGAATGATTGAGGTTTTCAACCGGATTATATTATTTAAATCTTGAATAGCCAACATGGCTGGATTTTTATTATGGTTATCAATAACCAGATTATGATTGAGGTTTTCAAAGTCGCTTAGGCAATGGCTATTATTTATTTATCAATGGTTATGATTTATTCTCAATGAAAGGAATAGTCCCAGTCCGAGGCCACGAACCACTTAGGGGCTACAATTTAGATTATGATTATATCAAATATGGAAGTCCCATGTCGCGAAGCATGCACCATGACACGGGGCTAACACAAGGTCATTTTTACTTGTTATTGAAGATCCGACTCATCACATTGTAATGAGCCGCCCTTGGGAGCTACCAATTCCCCTAAAAATTCAAAGTACACTAGCTTTAATCCATTATATTGAAGGGTCCACTACTTAGTTGGTAGAGTACAAAGCCTCAACCTTATGGACATGGGTTCGAGCCCCATGGTGGGGGTTACCCATATGATGTTATTTTCAATGAAGTAATATAAAGTCCCACCAGATTATTTATCGAAAGCCCTTGGGGGCTACACGCTGATGTTCAAGTCTACATTATCATATCTACAAAGTCCCTGCTCATTATTGGGCCCGTTTTCCGGTTGAATTTTTATAGCAAGTAATTATAAGTCCCTTTTAAGCTGACAAGAATTGGGGCAATAGGGAATATTCAGTTTTGATAGGACAGATGCAATCAATTTTTCAAGGTTGTCATTTTATTAAGCAAGTTTTTTACATCCCTTTTAAACGGGGCAAAGGAATGATATAAGGGATATTTTTAAGATTGGATTAGCAAAATTATACCCTCCACAATATTTAAACTGTCCATTTTATAAAGGTTTTACATTTTAAAGAAAAGAACAAGGATTTAAAGAAATATTTTTGTTAAGATTACCCGAAAGTCAAATGAATTATTCCAATATTTCATGATAAAACCAATTAAAATGAAGTTGGTTATTAACCACTATGAAGGAAATGACGGATTTAAGGATGATTAGGGTTGGCTTACGAATTTTAACCCAGACACAACCGCAATTTTTTCGAGTTTTCCAAGAAGTTTAACAGGATAAACCAAATTAAAAGGGGCAAGGATATCCCCACAAGATGACCCCCGGATATTACCCTGGGACTTCTTTATTGGAAACCCCCCGGATTGGGATTTTGAGGCGGCTCAGGGCCCGGACCAAGCCGGACAAATGGTTCCACGGGGTGGAAATTACCCAGGATTTAAGGCCCTTGTTATGGTGGGCCGGCTTAAAAAACAAGGAATATTCCCCTTCAAAGGACAAGACTAGGACTCCACTTGAATAAGTAACCTAATCCTACTGGATAGTCTTCCCGCCTTCATAAAGGAGGCAGGGACCCCAAGAGGAAAGGGAAAAGAGGCAGACATAATAGAGGAGAGCCGTTTATCCCCCCTTGTGACAAATAGAACCCCAAAAACTGTAGGAAATTCCTATGTTTCCCCCAATTGTTAAATTTTCTTATGTGTTGATCCGTGCCTCTCATCCCCAACCCCTTCGCACTAATGATTTGCCCCCAAACTAAGTTAATGGACTTTCAAAAACCAAAGCTATGTTCAAAGTTGGGTGAGTTCCGGTTTCTAAAAGAGGAATGAAGCAAGAAAAAGGGAAAAGGAAAAAGGAGGCCAAAGGCCCAAAATTAAAAAAAATAAGAAAAGAAAGGGCAATTTACTTCCTTTTTAAGTGCTAAAAGTAGAAATGATTTTTGGATAGAGAGTTTAGATACCACATATAGTGGGAATTTTTAATAGAACGGCTTGATTTCCAAGTGGCTTCTCAAAATTAACCCCGGGGGAAAATATGACAACATTTAATTTTGAGCTTTATAAATTATAGCTTAAAGGCATAGTTGCAGGTAGTTGCTCGCCGACTTTTTTCCCCAAGAGGAAAGATGCAATTCAAGTATTTTAGTTTTTGAAACCAAGGTATAACCAAGAGGAGGAGGAATTCAAATTAAAAATAACCTCGCAACCCAACCAATAGGTTTCTCCCCTTTTAAAAGGAAAGATGAAAAGTAAATTTTTGGTATTTTTTTAAAAACAAAGAAAATAAAAGGAAAAGTAAAAAAATAAAAATTAGGAAGATTAATATGATAAAATAAAACCCAAATTTTCATGGGTTCCAAAAAGAAAAAATATTTTACGGGGAAAAATTTTTGAACCAAAGAGAAGAGATTAGTTAAAAAATAAAGGTTGAAGTTAAAAAAATTCCAAAGTAATTTGACCTCCTGGAACTACTACCCCCCATACCGGGGAAACCCAAATTGAATTAAGGTTTTTAAGAAAAAAGGAAAGGTTAAAGATGAAAATAAAATTAAAAAAATAAAAGAAAGATAAAACCCAAATTATTTAAAAAACCGGGGTTTTCCCTTTTCCAGGGGGGGAACATTTTATTGAACCCAAAAGAAGAAACCTCCCAGCAAAACTTTAAATTAAGTTTTAAAAACAAAGATAAATTTAAAGAACTTGAAAGAAACCAACAAACCCCCAAAATATTCAAGAAATTAAATTTTCTCAAGAATAATTTTGTTTTTAAAAAAAATTAAAGGCCAAAAAAAACAAAAAAAAAAGAAGATTAAAAATTTCCCATAGTTTCTTTCCCCAAACAAAAGAAGAGGAGCATTTATTGAGATAAAGAGAGAAAACCATTAGCTACAATATGGACCCAAGGTTAATAACTATACATTACGGAAGGCAGAGATATGTAGGGTCCGTGGAACCTTTCCAGGGCCCCAACAGCCCCAAGATGGGATCTCTGGAAGAAAATAAATTAGGTTTTTGGCAAAAAGGGGTAATTAAAGGAAAAGACAAATAAAAAAGGGGCAAAGGCCCAAAGTTTTTAAACCCAAAGGGTTAATAAAAAAAAAAGCCAAGATTTCAAAGGGGGGTTTTTTCAAACATTAAATACTTTATTGGGTCAATTATTTTAGCAAATTATGAAATTAAAGCCCATGGTGGAATTTAAGACTAAAAAATGGGATCCGTGGACAGAACCCCCGGGAATTATTTTCTCCATTCAAAATTAGTTATTAGAAAAGTTTAAAAATAATTTCCCCCTAAGGGCAAATCATGATGTAAAATAAAAATTTAGTATGTTAAAACCCCCTTTTAAACCCGTGGCAATTTAATTTTGGTTAATGGAAAAAAAATTTTAAAAATAACCCTTTTCCCCTTTTTAAAGAAAAATTTTAGTTGGGCTTAAACCCAAAGGTTTTAAATTCAAAAAACTTGGGGATAACCCTTTTCTCTAAAAAAACAATTAAATATTGTTAGTCTTAATCCCAAATTCTGTTTAATTTAAAAGAAAAAGAGAATTAATTGGGAAATTGACCCGGGGGAAAATTTTTGGTAAAGGAAAACTTTTAAATTTTTAAGGTTAATTCTTTTAATTTATTTTGGGACTAAATTTATTAATTTGAAGCCTATGGTTTTATTTTTCCTTTGGATTTTCCCCAAAAAGGGAAATTCGGATAAAAAATTTTGTTTTTTTGGCCAATCAAAATTTGGGGAAAATTTAAGAGGAAGAGGGGAAAGGGGGAAGGGCCCGGGTGGGGCCCCTTGTTCCCCCTTTTTTTGAATTTTCCAAATTTTAAATTTACTCGAGAAAAATTGTAAATTTTTCCCTTTTCCCTGCCTTTATTGTTTTTTTAAATTTTAAAAGGCGGAAAAAAAAATTTTCCCATATTTTTTCCAAAATATAAATGGGAAAATGGCCCCGGGCCAAACCGGGTTTGCTGGACCCCTTTAATTTTTTAATTTTTTAAAGATCCAGTTAATTTTGATTTTTATATAATTTGGGAATTCCAATTTTTTATCCTATTGATTTTAATTTCTCCCTTTTTTTTTTTCCCAACCCAAATTTTTTTGCTAAGGTCTTTCCCTTTGGGTTTCAATTGTTTTCCGGGAAAATTTGAGAATTAAATGTTTCCCGGGTGTGGGGTTTTAATTTGTTGATTAATTTTAATAGCTTACTATAATTTTTTTGAATTTCTTTTTTTGGGGCCATGTTATTTTGAAACTTTTGTTATGGTTTTGAAACTATTGTTTTTTTCAATATTAAACTTTTTGTTTTTATTTAATGCTGAAAAATTGACACAATTAAAAAGGAAAAAAAGGGGTTTTATATTTTAATTTCCATCAAATTTGTTTTTATTTTTTAAACTTTACCAGGGAAACCCAAAATTAATTTTTACTAAATTTCTATAATTTTTGATTGGGAAGATTAAAATTTTATCCCTCTTTTTGTTTTTATAATTGCTCTTTTTATTATTTTTGTAAATTTTTCCTTAACCAGGGATTTAAATTTTTTCCTTTTTTTGATTTTTTTAAGGGAAATTAAAACCAAAGAAAAAATTTTTAACCCTACCAAGCCCATTTAAACAACAATAAACCACAACCCCAAGGGGGGGCCCCTTGTGCCCCTGATTGCCTTTTCTTCCCCTAATTTAAAATTACTCCCCCAACCCTTTTTAGAAAATTGAGCCCTTTCCCCTCAAAAAAAAAACCCAAATCCCTTTCCAAAAAAAGGGGGAAAAATAACAATCTCCACCAATTCCCCCATAGGTAGGTTTTTCCAAAAGACCCACCCAAAAAAAGCCAACTTTTTTTTTTTCAAAAAAAACCGAGTTTTGGAAAAAGAAAATTAATTGGGTGGGTTTTTCAAAAATCGATGAAAGGGTTTTGGGCAGCACCAAAATATTTTGGGCCCCTCAAAAAAAACAGGGAAAAAATTTTTTTTTGTTACGGGGTTTGGCAACAATTGGTTTTTCTTAATGGGGGGCGCCTTTGGGGCCCAACCCGCGTGTTTCCCCCGGGAAAAGGGAAGGAGGGAAGATTTGAATTTTCCCCATCCCGAGGGGTTAAAAAAAGGGGTTTTCTCAATAAGGCTTGGGTTAATTTTAAAACAAAGGGTCTGTTTTAACAACCCCTTTTAGAACAAACTTAGTTATGGGATAACGGGGGTGGGGTTTGGTAGACTGGGGTGTGGAGGGTGGTTAAAATTGGGAAAGGCGTGGGAGGGTATAACAAACTTGGGGGCCGGAATGAAACGGGCCTACAAGGGGTCGATGGAAGGCAAACCCACCTTTATTTGCCCCAAGGGGCCCTATTTGAAAAACCTTTTACCGCTGGCACCCATCCCATCAAACTTTCCGACCTAATTTTCCCTTTTAAGACATCCCAATAACCCCCTTAAATCCCTTTCCCTCTACACCCACCTGCAAGACCGGAGGGGTCCCTTTCCGCTGGGAAGTGTTATTGTTTGCCCAAGTCCCATCAAGAACCTTCCTTACCCCTTGGTTATGGAACCTTTTCTCCTTAAAAAATAATATCACCCCCCGTAGGGAAAAACTGTGGTAGAAGCGGGGGAGGAAAATTTCGGGAGTTGCCGTTACGGGGAGGTCAGGGAAGCGATGCGCTGCTTTCTCTAGACACGACGCTGCGGTGTGCGGGCCTTGGCTCTAATCAACCCGAAGCGAGGCGTGGGCTCTAATCAACCCGAGCGACAGAGCAGTTACGCTATCGAACCCGAGCGACGATCGATGGTTGTTAATCGAACCCGATGGAGCGATTCTTCGCCATCGCTGCTAATCAAGCCGATCGATTGATGAATAGTGAGGGTTGGGGGTTGATGAACAAGGAGCGGTGGCGCGTTTCCGGATGAACAGACCCCGTGGTGTGGAGGGCTGGATGAACAGAGACGGTCAAGGGGTCCGTGGAGGGGTGGTTGAATAGGACCCCGTGGTGTGGAGGGTTGGATGAACAGAGACGGTGGAGGGGTGCCCGTGGAGGGGTGGTTGAACAAGAGCCGTGGAGAAGCCGTGGAGGCTGGATGAACAGAGCCCGTGGAGGCCGGAGGAGGTCGACGGTAGCCCGTGGAGGCCGGAGGAGGTCGACGGGAGATGAAAAGATCCCGTGGAGTCCCTTGCGGTACGCCACACCCTCCCGGCGAACAGACCCTGCTTACTTAGCGCCCAAAAACAAGTCTGCTTCATCCGCTGGACGCCACACCCTCCCGATCAACAGACTCTGCTTGACCGTAGGAGGTCCGCTGTTCCTGCTTAGCGGCACGCCACACCCTCCCAATCAACCGGGCCCTGCCACCAGGGAGGTCCGCTTCTCCGCTTGCGGTACACCACACCCTCCCGATCAACAGGACCTGCTCCAACGAGGTCCGCTTCTCCGCGTAAGACGCCAGCCTCGCTTCCATTGCCTCTTCCGCCCAAGCCCTCCCGGCGAACACGACCACGCATTCCATTCCGACCCAGCCGGTTGGCTTCCCATGAACACGACGACGACGTTGTTTCTCCGTTCACCCAGCCATGTACGTATGCACGAGTAGTCGTCGAGACCCCGCCCGTATGTACGACGGGCTGTATTTTCTTTCTTGCACCTCGCCCAGACGGACGCATACGCTACGGGCGCCTTTACTTAAACCGGCGCGCTTCTTACAACATGCACGCCTACAACGACCAGTATGTACGCATAACGTCACATAGAATGACAACGCCACGCGCGCTCACCAGGTGGGTCCCACTCGTGCACTTCCGTCATAAGATGTACCGGTGGGTCCCAGCAATGGGCTAATCGCTTTTTCTGGACGACTTCCTTGCGATAAGATGTAGCTGTGGGTCCCAGATGGGGCGAATTGGTTTTTGCCGGACGCACTTCCTTATGCAAGGTGTCGGTGGGTCCCAAGGTCGTGGGCTAATCGCTTGTTTTTTTGCCCGGACGCACTTCCTTTGCGGCGAAGATGTAGCTGGTGGGTCCCAGCAGTGGGGAAACATTTTTTCATTTAAATACAAGGGCCCTGCCTGGTGGGTCCCACTGTTAGGTGGAGGAATCATTATTTTCCATGTAATAAAGAGGCACTTCCTTGTCTGGGACCCACTGTCACCTCTCACGCATACCCATATCCGATGGAAGTCGCCTTGACCACGTGACCACGCCCGGAGAGCACCAGGGGTGGACGACGGCGAGGCCTAGGAAGGGACGACGGGAGCGGGAAGACGCGGCAAGGAAGCCCGGAGAGGAGTACGAGGGTTCACCGGTTGGCCGTGTGAGGCTGCCGCCGCATGGCCGCCCAGCGTGGGACTAGTAGAGGGAGTGAGGCCCCGGGCAACACAGCCGCCACGGAGGCAGGAGCATGGGGCACACCTGCTTCTTTCGGCCGGAGCAAGAAGACCAGAGGTTGAAGAAGCACTACAACCGTTGGATGGACATCGACGGTCACCGGAGCTAGAATCGCTCATATTGACTAAAGTTGACAAAGGCCCCGTCCCACCAACTTAGTAGGCCCACAGTCAGCCTCCTACCATGGTGGGTCCCAGCCTAGCAAGGGAGTATTCATTTTTTGTGCGAATCGGAGGCACTTCCGGGGTCTAAGTCGACGCTGGGAACGTTCTTTAAATACGCTGGCCCGCCCGTGGGTCCCAGCAAGTGGGGAATGTTTTTCACAAAATAAGGTGGCCGTCCGTGGGTCCCCCTGTCGTGGAGGAATAATTATTTTGCGCAATAAGGAGGCACTTCCTGCGTCGCCGACCCACTGCCCCTCTCCACGACAAGATTTTCCGATGGAAGTCGGTCGTGACCACGCTGACCACGCCGCAGAGAGCACCGGCATGATGGTCCGGACGACGGCGAGGCCTAGGAAGGGACGACGCGAGCAGGGAAGACGCAGCAGGTAGCCCCGCAGAGGAGTACGAGGGTTCATCGTTCGGCCGCGCGTGAGGCTGCCATCGCCAGAATAATAGGGGTGGGGTGAGTAGAGGGATACCCTAGGCCAGCGGTGGGAGTAGTAGGGGTGGTGAGGCCTCGCACATCACAGACGGCCACGAGAGGCGTGAGCACGGACGACCGGGCCGCTTTGGGCAGCCGGAGCAAGAAGACCAGAGGTTGAAGAAGCACTATGGCCGCTGGATGGACATCGACGGTCAACGGAGCTAGAATCGTTCATATTGACTAAGTTGATAAAGCCCTCCGTCCCCATCAACTTAGTTGGACCCAGAAGTCATCCTCCCACTATGGTGGGTCCCATCTAGCGGGTGGGTATTCATTTTTGTGCGTAATAAGGAGGCACTTCCTTGCGGCAAGATATAGCTGATGGGTCCGCATGTCACGGGGAACGTTTTCGCTGAATACGAGGCCCTTCCGTGGGTCCCACTGTCGTGGAGGAATCATTATTTTATGCGACAAGTCCACGGCCGATGGATGTCGCTCGCTGACCACGTTGACCAGGCCGCGCCGAGAGCACCATGGTGATGGACGACGAGAGGCCTAGGAAGGAACGACACGGAGCCGGGCGAAGACTGCAATGGTTGCCCAGGGTGGGGAGTACGAGGGTTTATCGTCCGCCGCCGTCAGCCGAAAATAACAGGAGGTGGGTGAGTAGAGGAATGGCCTGGCCAGCAATGAAGTAGGTGGGCGGTGCGTTGGGGCAAAGACAATGGCCACGGGAGGTGGAGCAGCAGTCCCACCGAGCTGGTTTGGGCGGCCGGAGCAAGAAGATCGATATTGAAGAAGGAAACGGTCGTTGATTAACATCCAACGGTCATCGCTAGAATCGCTAGGACTAAATTTGAATCGCTTGGACTAAGTTGACAAAGCCAAAGTACACGCCAACCTAGTAGACCCACAAGTCAGCCTCCAAATCTGCCCAAACAGCATACACCCAAAATTTCTAGCCGATTCAAATTAATTTTAAATCTAAATATACCTTAATTTAAATTCAATGAAATTTTACCCAGAAAAAACAATGAAATTTAAAATATCAAAATCCGAAAGAAAATAGTATTTGGGAACTAATTGTTGCTTTGTATTTTTTTCATTTTACAACCCATTTATTATTACTTATAGCCCATTTCTTATTACTTATAGCCCAATTATTATTACTTATAGCCCATTTCTTATTACTTATAGCCCATTTTCGGGCAAAATGCATCCTCCTTGTCTTGAAAGATTTCCACCAAAGGCGAGAAAAGCAAGTAGGCCTATGTTGGTTATTCTCAAAAACAAAATAGCTGGCTAGCCATTTTTCATAAAGGAAAAAACAAACTGGCTGGTCATGTGATAAACATATGAAATAAAAGCTCGCTATACGGGCCACGGGTCCCGACAACCCAGCTTGATACCCTTCTCCGTCCGAAAACAAATTATCAGGCTGTGGTCCCTACCGCATCCTCACCATGTACAATATCTCCTTATTCCTCTCGGTTGTTGACCATGTTGACAACACCGAGGGCGGAGGCCCAAGCGAAACCAAGGTGGAGGACGATGGTGAGGCCTCGGACGGAACAACAGAGCGGGAAGATCACAGCCAGCCGTGGGAGGCGGAGTAGCGGTCCCACCGGCTGGTTTGGCTTTTGCGGCTCGAGGAAGAAGAGATCAAGAAACGCGATGACGTTGAATGTCAATCGACGGTCAAGGTTGGACAATCTTTTTGACTAAGCGGACACCAAGTAGCATACTTTTATATATAGGAAGAAAACTGCAGGAAAATGCTCGCTCCCCTCCTCACAGGAATGTTCGCCACATAAGTGACTAGCACCCTTGGTTTTCAACCGAGAGGTCTTGGGTTGGAGTCCGAGGAACTCTCAATTTTGTCCTCCTTCCTTCCTCGCAAAAAAGGGAAAGAAAATCAAAGACTTGGGAAGGCGATGCAAGCTAGTGTACCAAGAAAGAGATGTCTGAGTTTTAGAAAAAGAAAGACGTGTTCGTAGCTGGTTCAATCCAAACCTAGACTATGACTATATATGGTGCTCGCTACTCGCAAGTAATGGAACCGACATATCCAACATTCGCTCTCCTCTTCTTACTTACTCCGCTTAGCATCAAGCTCGTCGCAAAGAACCATGTCCGCTGGTGCTCGCCCACGCGTCTTCACAGTAACAACCAGATATGCGCCAAGTCGCCACCCGCATTCATCGCCAGGGTCTCATCACACCTCGCCAAGATACACCGCAGCCGATTGCTCATCGCAACCCGCGTGTGGTGCCACCCGCAAATCACGCAGAGTCATCTCGTCGCCTCAACCACAATCCGCAACCCCGCCGAAGTCTTCTACAAATGCCCAATCATGGGGTAATAATATGTTTAAGTGTTGTTCGCGTTTCGCTTGTTGATTTTTAATAGTTTGTTGATGATCTTCCAATTTGATTCGTGCGTAAAAGGGAAGATTCGTGGATTTGTATTTTAGGAAGTTGCTGTGGGGAATGCAACTATGTTGATTATTTGGTTAGCCGAGAACCCAATACCAGCAGGTTGGGGTGTTGGACAAGTAATCAAGGAACGGCGAAGAGGAAGTGCAGAGGTAGGTTAAAGATGCGCCTTCCGATCATGGCCAACAAAGCTGAACGACCTTGAGAGCAATGAGGAGATGAAAGAACTTGTGAAGATAATGGGAAAAATTGATGGCTCAGAGGATGATTGTCTTTTTTGTAGTGTATGTAGCACTGTGATGTATTCGGCTACACATGAGCACTTTGCTGAAACTAGTAATGAATGAAACCTGTGTAGCGTGCTAGGCGAGTGTTGTGAATATCTAATGATTTCTATTAACGGAAATCAGTATCCCTTTGCTCATATAAATAAATAAAGCGAGGCCCCGCGGTCAGCTTTGTTCTCATTCAAGACGCCGAGCAAATTGCAGTCCAACAGCAAACTATGTCATCAAATTCAAGTTTCATAGCCAAATATGAGTACAACTAAACAACAATGTCATCATGTTTTAGTTGTCATACAATCACCAAACACAAATCAGCATACATAACAAGTGATGTTCTCACAAAGAAAATACTAAACAACATGTTCATCAGGTTTCATGTCATAGCAAACACAATTTCACATAGTAGATAAAAAACGCCTTCCGACCGCAAATATGAAAAAGCAATGTAATCATCATCCGCAGAGCAGGCCAACATCTTCGCCATGTGTATCGCCTGAATCGAATTCCCACGTGTCATCTTCTTCTTCGCCCTAACATTGGCTTCTTCTTGATCAACTCTTGTATGTCCACAAGACGAAGGCAATCTTTTCACGGGCCATTGACGTGATGGTTCTTAAAGATATTAGGAACATCGTGTTATCTTGTACATCGAGCAAGTAAGCATCATCTTGTTGTGCAACTTCATTAAACGAATTCTCTACTCAAACCTTTGCAATACTCTCCACCATCGCACGCAAATGTGTCTTCCAAGAAAAATATCTGTGTTGCTTGATTTGCCAAAATAAAAGGCTCATTGGTCCTGGTACGCCCCTTTGACATTGATGGATTTGAAATAATCATCAGCTCGGTTTTTGATCCCGAAAACAGGTTATACCAACGACAAAACAAGTAACCACAACCGATGATCCTTGAAATCGGAGATATCGCAACAACAATGTCTGTTATGTTAGCATACATTTCAGTTTCTCTTTGTCATACGATCCGGCTCATGATGGCAATGCTTTTGTGTCTTCCCGCCTTCTCTCGGTAAGGGTGTTGTAGCGCACATCTCCAACAACGCAAGATTCATAATGTCTTACCGAGTATCAGGACCCATTGCTAGTGAGTAAAGGGCATCATCAACTGCCTGCCCATCCTCCCGCATCTTCTTAACCTATGGTTAGAAAATAGACAAGTTGATCATCTTATGTACTCAATATATTAAAAACTGAAAGTGCACTTCAAAAGCTTACATGGTTCTTGAACCATTTTGCAAATCCTGCCATAACCAGTTTGTCAATGTTTTTGGATTTTTGGCAAGAATTCCTCTTTGTAGATGCTGCACAACATGTGATCGTGTCAAACATCTAAATATATAAGAATGTGCCAAGTTTAGTAGATTACGATGTATAAGCTGCAGATCGCACTTACTTGATATAAGGTAGTATCTCGTGACGTTATTCAACACATACCAAACCATTTTGTCCAAATCTTTAGGTTTGTCCTCTTGTCGACTCTTCCCCGTAACTCTAAGTAATAATCAAAACATTGAGCCCGAGATTGTCTTCACCCACCTCTTGCTAAGTTGATCATTGTTTCAATGTATTTTGAGCGAATGTCAACGCTTCAGAGCAATGTAGGCCTCTACAATGGAACCTCGGTCCAGCTCGTTCCTAACATAGCCCTTGAAAGTGCCTAGCCGCCTTTCAATAGGGTACATCCAGCCATATTGTAATCGACCTCTAAGTAGTGCCTCATCGTGAATGAACAGCCAAATGCACCATCACATCAAAGAAGGCTGGAGGATATATCTTCTCAAGGTCGATAGGATAATTGGTATCTTGTCTCTAAGACGCCCAAAGCATCTATCCGATATTTCTACCGCAGAGTTCTCAAGAATTGTCCCAACTCGAATCGCTCAGATAAGTCGTATGCCCAATCCTCTAAGGTAACAGTAAAACCCTTTGAAGTAGGGCGTGGCGTCATGAGTTTTCAACCTTGTACCTTGTTTCCATCTCAACCGACTCTCCTTTCGTGGTTGGAAGCAAATCCATGTGGGAATCTCACACGTGAGACCTCGCAGAATTCTTTTCTTTTTACCTTGTCCAAGACGCATACACTGGTGCCATATCCCGTGGTTTACCTTCATCTTGCACCTGCAAACCTTTCCGATACCTGTGTGTCAAATCAATCCTAGATTTTAAGGTATCTTTTGTCTTCCTTCAATGTTAAGAAGTGTGATAATGTCTCACATATATTTTCTCGATGTGCATCACAGATCCAAATCTTTCCAATACTCCAAGTCCCACAAAGTGGACCCACGGGTAAACAATAATCTCTTCTATCGGACACGCTCCTTTTCCCGCTACCATTACCGTGATGGTTTTCCGTGTAATATGCCCGACCTTCTAATTCCACTTGCAACTCATCGGCGGTGAGCCCTTTTACGATCACGGTTTTCATGCTTTGCATTGAACACATGTCTTCGGTATTTTCTAGGATGCGGCTTGTCCTTGGCAAGGAAACGCCTTGTCCAATGTAAAGATCTTGCTAAGTATTGCGATGACAGAGATTCTCCACTAACACATGCATTGTAACCATGTGTCGCTCCTTCACATAGTGCCCAAAGCCGGATAATCATGGATGCACCAAATTACAATAGCAGCGAAAGAAATCAGCTGGTGGGCTGCTATATAGGTCTCGAGTGAGAACACCTTCCATAGCTTTGAAGTTCCCCACAAGAGGCTCCATGAACAAATCAAAATCCTTTCCAGGACTTTTTGGACCTGGATGAGCAAGGCCATCATGTAGTTTGATTCTTTGGTGCAATTTGGAGGCATGTTGTAAGGATAAAGCATCGCCACATGCTATATGTGGCGCCCGTGGCCAAATGGGTTAAATCCATCCAAAGCTAAGCCAAGTCTAATGTTTCTGATCAGCAAGAAACTCTTTGTGTTTATCATTGAAGCTTTTCCACTCACTACCATGAGATGGATGGCTCATTACATTCGATCTCCAGACTCGGTTCCTAGAATGCCACATTACATCCTCTCTTGTTTCAGATCATGAAACAACCTCTCGCAATCTTGGTGTAATTGGAAAATGTCTCTAACATTATGAGGAACCTCTTCACAAAGATCGCCATCTTTCCATCTTGATGATTTGCATTTCGGCATTCACTTGTTGGCATAATCCTTCCGAATGTAACACAATTATTCTTACAAACATGGATCATATCATATCCAATTCCAACCGCATCGAAGGAAATTCTTCATTTCACCGTAGGTGTGTGGCAGCTCAGACGATCCGGGAAAGATTTATGGAAAGCAGCCAACATCGCATCGAATGATTTGTTGGTCATCCGCCGATGTCTTCACCTAAAGAAAGGTGACCATAGCTGAGAATATCGACAGCTTATTTCCGGGTGACAGAACGTTGCATTGTTCCAACATGCGGGCCCACCGCTTTTCTTCCGCAGGAAAGTTCACGGAATGCACGAGCATTTTGTAGCATTGTTTCAATGTTGGTCAAACTCACGCCCGCCACCACCACCTCCTCCTCCTCTTCCACTGAGCATCAGGATCAAGATGGTGATCTGCTGCTTCCACGTAGTCAATAACATTGACGCTCACATCTTCACCATGATGAACCCACCTAGTATATGTGACCGACATCCCATACAAGTGTAGATGATTTTGCAGCTTGACGGGTCTTGTAACTGAATTCATACAATGCTACATGGGCAGAGCACATCTGATTTGGACCACCGTACTCAGCTCGATAAAGTTCATGAAGTTTTCAACCCCGACATATGCAAAGGAGAATCTTCAGCAGAAGTTATCCAAGTCTTGTCCATCTGTTAGACATACAAATTAGTTCTTCTACTAGATATTACAGAAAAACATATATGCTTTTTATGAAGTCCAAAAAATACCTAGGTCGATGTCTAAAGCTATGGCAAGATATTTGGACAAGCAAATCTAAGTAACTAAATATATGTAAAGCTAATTCAGCAAATAGATTTGAGTGCTAAATTATGGCAGGCTGTTTCAGCAATAATGAGGCCGAGCACAAGCCATCAAACTATCAAGGCCATCGCAGCAACAAAGATCGAGTATAAACGGTGTAGAGCTATTTCACCTAACAGATTGGCTACTAGACCATGGCAATCCACGCCACAATAAATATATGGCAGGATATTTTAGCAACTAATCGGCCTTGGCATGCCATCTCACCTAAGCAGATTGAGTGCATAAGGCAAGGAAGCTTCTAAGCGAGCATATTGACAAAGAAACTACTTCGCAAACAAGGAGATTAACAGCCATCGCTAACATTCAGGCTACACCGACATGAACGGGCCTCGCCTAGAATGCGTGCATCGGGAGAAGCGACCGCGGGCCTCCACACGAATGTCACCGCCGTGGCGGCGCTGACCGCCGGGCGCCCACAAGAACGTAGCGAGGTGGCGGCCGCTAGAGGACGCAGTTCACGGAGCGCACTGGAGCGAGAGGATCGCCGGCCCCTCGACGAATCGCGGCGCCGACGACATGCGGGGGTGGGCGGCTTTCGGAGCGAATGGAGTGGAGGGGGACGGGAGGGGTTTGGGAATATTTGGCAAGGGCGGTTGAATCAAATTTGGGGGAATTTTGTGTGGGGAGGATTTTCGCTGGGGGGGAGTTTGGCGATGGTCGGTTTCTCCAAGTGCGTACCACGGTCAAGAAGAGGCACGCGCTGCCCGCTTATGCGTGAGCCGTGTAGGACCGAACGTGTGGGGTGCAATACGACCGCGACAGAGTGCTTTGAGGTAACGCCTTTTTTCCTTTTAAACTAGGTGCTTCCTCAAAAAATGTTGCTTCGCTGATCCATCGAATTACTACTAGTAATCCGTAATCCCGACTAAACGGGCGCCGTGTCTTTTCCCTGCGATATGCGAGGTTGGCTTGGGTTTTTTAGATTTGTCTCGTTAAATAAAAAGCAGAGTTTGGTGATGATGTGTGCCTGTCATCCTGCAATATAGGCTGTCCGATCTATATCTAATGGATAGGAAGGAAACTATGACAATTTACCCGACTCCTTCCACATTTGCATAAGGCTTTCCTCGCTCATCCTTTTCTCCCACAAGATCTTGATCTTCCGGCAACGCACGGGCATCTTACTAGTACTCCACAAATATATTATTGTGAAAGTTCATATACACCGCCGAGATTAATGCAAACACGGCAGATTTTCATTACATTTCAAACTTTTATAGGACAGAAAATAAAAGAAACCCGACCCTAAACCTATTCTACGGCGGCATCGACGTCCGGGCGGGTTCAAGACCCGTGAAGTGAAGGTGCGGTCTCCGCGAGGAAGAGTAGAACACGGATACGGACCGGCCAGTTCACACCATGCCCTGCCGCCCCATGCCCTACTATCTCGGAGGAGTCCCGACCGGCGGTGCCGGACGTTGACGGCGGAAGTAGGACGCGGGTCGACGGTGTTCATCATCGCCGCCAGCGGGCTACCGCCAGCGATCGATCCGGTCCGGCCATATCGCTATGGCCGCGAGAGGCGATTTGAGCGGGCGGCGACTCGAAGCTTCATCCCCGAAGACAAGTTTCCCGCAGAGCGCTCGACTTGCGGTCATGGCGGATGTGGTGCCGTAGGAGGACGGCGCGCTATGGTGTGGAGGAGCTGGCGCTGCCGCTTAATAGCGGATTCCGTGAGGCTAAGCGTCCGTGCGCTATTAAGTCGCCGGAGTTGGTTCCGGCACCGAGCCTCTTAACGATGACATAAAGGACGGCATGAATGCGGCAGCCGGCCCGGCTGAGAACGCACTGCCGACATCGCGAGGCACGAGGGCTTTGGTGTGAGAAGTCGCGATACGCCTCCAACGATCTATAATTTTTTATTGCTCCATGCTACTTTATCTATTGTTTTGGACTATAAGGCTTTATTTTCCACTTTATATTACTTTTGGGACTAACCTATTAACCGCAGGCCCAGCCCTAATTGCTGTTTTTTTTGCCTATATCGTTGTTTCGAGGAAACGGAATATCAAACGGAGTCCAAACAGAATAAAATCTTCGAACGTGATCTTCTCACCGAACGTGATCTAGGAGACTTGAACCTACTCCAAGAAGTGCCAGGTGGTCACGAGGTGGAGGGCGCCGGCACGCCGCCTTGTAGGCCCCCGACGCCCACCGACGCATTCTTCCTCCTTATATACCTACGATCCCCAAACGATCGTAACAGGAGCCAAAACCTAATTCCACCCCGAACTTCTCAGATCCACGAGATCCCATCTTGGGCCTGTTCGATTCACGAGGGGGCATCCACCATGGAGGGCTTTACAACACCATAACCCTCCGATGAAGTGTGAGTAGTTTACTTCATACCTTCGGTCCATAGCTAGTAGCTAGATGGCTTCTTCTCTTTGGATCTCAATACAATGTTCTCCCTCTTGTGGAGATCTATTCATGTAATCTTCTTTTTGTGTGTGTTTGTTGAGATCGATGAATTGTGGGTTTATGATCCAGCTTATCTATGAATAATATTTGAATCTTCTTGTATTTTATGTATGATTGAGTTATCTTTGCAAGTCTCTTCAATTATCCGCTTGGTTTGGCCAACTAGATTGGTAGTTCTTGCAATGGGAGAAGTGTTTAGCTTTGGGTTCAATCTTGGTGTCCTTACCCAAGGATGTAAAGGGTTGCAAGGCACGATTGTATTGTTGCCATCGAGGATAACAAGATGGGTTATTTATCATATTGCATGAATTTATTCCTCTACATCATGTCATCTTGCTTACATGCTTACTCTTTTTTAACTTAATACTCTAGATGCATGCGGATAGCGGTCGATGAGTGGAGTAATAGTAGTAGATGCAGAATTGTTTCGATCTACTTGTCACGGACGTGATGCCTATATACATGATCATACCTAGATAACCTCATAACTATGCTCAATTCTCCAATTGCTTAACAGAATTTGTTCACCCACCGAGAATATCTATGCTCTTGAGAAAAGCCAGAGTGAAACCTATGGCCCCGGTCTATTCTCATCATATCAATCCCCATCACTTTATTTACTTGCTTTGCTTTTTACTTTTCACTTTGCATCTTTATACCAAAAATACCAAAAATATTATCTCTATCGATCTCACTCGTAAGTGACCGTGAAGGGATTGACAACCCCTAATCGCGTTGGTTGCAGTAGCTATCGCTTTGTGTAGGTACGAGGGACTTCGCTGGCCTCCCTACCGGATTGATACCTTGGTTCTCAAAAATTAAGGGAAATACTTACGCCATCGGTGCATCATCCTCTCCTCTTCGGGAAAACCAACGCAAGCTCAAGACGAAAGAAGGATTTCGCGCCGTTGTCGGGAGGTCTATGCAAAAGTCAACATACCAAGTACCCATCACAATCCCTTATCTAACGTGATTACATTATTTGCCATTTGCCTCTCGCTTTTCCTCTCCCCACTTCACCCTTGACGCTTTATTCGCTCTTCCTCCGCTCAATCTTGTGTTACCATGTGCCTTCTTTTGCTTGCATCTTCGCTAGAAGTTTATGGATCCTCATCCACTTGCTAATCTCTTTAAGAGATCCAATTATGATGAACCCATGCTAGTGAATTGAGTGCACTAGATTATCTTTATGAGGTTTTGCCTGAAATTGGAATCTAAAAATTGTGATGAAGTACTTTATGAAGTTTACATAGATCTTTGAATAAAAAGCATGACTGCAATGATTTTACTATAAACTCTATTGATGTCAATTGTGTTAAAAATATGCAAAACCCTAAGCTTGGGGATGCTAGTTTTGCTATGTCCTCTACTTGTTGCAATGATCATGATTGGAGTGATTCTTCTTATGATCTTGAAAATTTATTTAATCCCCATGATGAATATGAGATTGATAATAGTGTTTGCAATAATATTGAAAGTGGGTTTGGAAGAGTGTCCTTTAGATCCCACATATTTGGATAATGTTCAATCTTATGAAGCTTTTGATAAAAGTGGGTTTGAGAG
>JAHIAM010021646.1:0-10835 GCA_021605205.1 Aegilops longissima | reverse complement strand
GATGATCGGGTTATGGTTTAGTTGATTTGGATCACGGATCACTTAGAGGATTAGAGGATGTTTTCTGGAGTTCTGAATGTGATTAATTGAACTTAAATTTATCATGAACTTAGTACCGATAGTATCTTGCTTGCTTTTGTTGATTGTAGATAAAGGCCCGCGTTGTTCCGTTTGAATTTTAATGCCATTGAGAAAGCAAAGTTGAAAGATGATGGGTAATTACACCGGACCGGGTCCAGAATTGAGGATTATCCCATTGGAGTAAGAATTACGCCTTGGAAGCACCACCAGGCCGTGCCTTAAAGAAAACACCCTGTTAGAACATCCGCAGCAAAGTTTGGACTACTCAATAGTTCAAAGGAGGGAGTCCGGATTAGGGGTGTCCGGATAGCCGGACTACCATCATCACCGAACTATCATCCCGGACTATCATCATCGACCGGACTCCAAGACTATGAAGATACAAGATTGAAGACTTCGTGTCCGGATGGGACTTTCCTTGGCAGGGGCAAGCTTTCGAACGGAATGTAGATCTCCTACCATTGTAACCGACTTATGTAACCCTAGCCCTCTCCTGTCTATATAAACCGGATGGCTCTAGTCCGTAGGACAAAAACAACAACCCACAATCATACCATAGGCTAGCTTCTAGGGTTTAGCCTCCTTGATCTCGTGTAGATCCACTTTGTAAACATCCACAATATCAATATCAATCAAGCAGACGAGGGTTTTACCTCCATCAAGAGGGCCCAACCGGGTAAAACATCGTGTCCCTTGTCTCCGTTACCACCCTTAGACGCACCCGGGACCCCACCGAGATCCGCCGGTTTTGACACCGACATTGGTGCTTTAGAGTTCCTTCCGTCGCCACCGATAGGCTTGATGGCCTCTTCAATCAACAACGACGCAGTCCCGGTGAGACTTTTCCCGGAAATTTTTCAGACGGGCCAATCGGGCCAACTACTTGGCCATCCGAGCAGATCGAAGTACCGGGCCCGGTCAGGTTTGAAGCCTAAACTTCACGGCCGATATCCCGGGGACTTGATCTTCATGGATCTGAGCAACCGAAGGGCGCTGTCACGATGGGCATGACTTAACTCCCACGGACGACCTTGAGGTCAGAACGAATCCGCCCGACCATAGTCCGGAGCCGATCGCCGGACGGGAGAGGTGACACCGCCGAGCTGCAACTTCTACGGGCGATGGAGCCAACACTTACCTTGTCCCATAAAGATGACTGAGGTGCCGATTTCCGGACCAACCTCCCCTACCGCCACGAATCCGACAAGGCCGATCATGGAATTCACCGCATGGACATCTTTCAGACTCCCTTCGGGGATATCATAAATTCACAAAGCATTCTCGTTTTCCGAGAGCCCCGCCAACCACGGCCGGATGGTTGGGACGCGACGACGAAGAAATTCGAGCCCACCACCACCCACTTCGAGCCACCGCCGAATTTAACCGACGATTACCACGACCAAGACATCGACGGTATGGACGAATGCCGAGACTACAAGAAAGGTTTACAGACACTGAAGACCACCTCCCATACGACATATACATGGTGGACACCCCAAAGATGGGGACGGAAGAAGCAGGAGGGATTCCTTAAAGAAACAGCCGGCCGACGCGCCGGCCCGCCTAAATCCCGCCACGAAAGAATGGAGATTCCCACAGAGATAATAACACCCCGTAAAGTGCCGAAGACAACTCCCTCCAAAGACGATCCAAATAAGCAGGAGGAGGTAAGCCCTCACGAGAGGGCGGCAGATTTAAGAGGTCGAGGATGACATTATTACTCTCCTCCGGAGACGAGGAGCCTCGACGACGATTTAATTGGCTGTGCTCGAGGATCCCGTCAACAAGAGCGTTTCAGACGCAGGCTAATGGCCACGCAAACAGCCTAAAGAAAAGCAGCAACAGCTTCAAGCTGATCAAGACCTATCGCCGACAGATGGACCGAGGTCCTCGCGTCAAGAGTATGAACTCGAACGCCTCCAAAAGTTACCCAAACGCAAGTTGCTCCCCGATTAGAGGAGGAAGCGCATAAACCTGCATCACCAGCAAGACACACGGCAGATCGACCACCTCGTGGCCGCGAGAGAGGCGGCAAGCCTCCACCAAAACCGCACTCGCATCGCTTCAAAAGCATGAAGCCACGGGAACGCTACGACTTTGAGATATATTGAGGACAAGGCAAGACAATCCAGATCTATCTATGGATCACGGGCGCTCTAAGACCCACGACGAATACCGTCACGGATACAACTACTCCGCCGGCCAACATGCAGATAACGCCTTCGAGCTACGCCGCGATATTGCTCAATACAGAGGCGCCAGACACCCACTATGCTTCACCGACGAAGTAATGGATCATCAAATCCTGGGGTTTAAACCCGTTAATATCGAATCCTACGATGGCACAACAGAATCCCGGGTTTGATTGAGGATTATCTCCTCCATATACATATGGCCCGCGCGACGCATCTTCACGCCATCAAATATCTCCCGCCAAGCTTAAAGGACCAGCTCGGCATTGGCTTAACAGCCTGCCCGCAGAGTCAATTGATGTGGAAGACCCGAAGCCGCATTCTACAACCTGTGGCACGACAAAGCACCACCGGACGCAGATGACCTAAGCCACATAATCCAGCAGCTGCACGAATCGCCAGCAATTCGACATTCTTAACAAAGAAAATCAAATCGCCGACCGTCCTGGATGCAGAGGCCTCGCTGCCTTCAAACATAACATCCGCGACGAGTGGCTGCCCCACCTAGGACAGAGAAGCCAAATCCATGGCAGCCCTCACATCACTCATGACCCGCTTCAGGCGGGAGAGGATAGCTGGCTAGCTCGCAGAATAACCTCAAAGAAAACGCTGGCAGTCCGATACCAAGGACCGCAATGGTGTTGCTCGAACAAAAACAAACGCCGATTAACGGCGACAAGAATGAGGATACGGCAGTAACGCCGATTCCGAGGCTCCAAGCCCGCAACGGAAGAAGCCATTCAAAAGAACCACTGGGCCCGGCCCAATTTGGACCGAATACTCGACCGCCTCACAAATACATGGAACCCCCGAAGCCGCTAACCACACCAACAGAGATTGTTGGGTATTCAAGCAGTGCAGCAAATTAATCGCCAAACAGTGACAAGGGGCTACACAATGATGACGAGGAAGAGACCCGCCACCGAACAACAGAGGAAGGGATTCCCCTCGTTCGGACGGTAAACATGATATACGCAACGATATTCCCAAGAGGGAGCGGAAGCGCACTAAGGACGATACGCGATGGAGCCACGCCTAAAATTCAACCCATGGTCCTCTTGCCCGATCACTTTCGATCAAGAGACCATCCGACCAAGATCCGCCATATGATTCGCCGCATTGGTTTTAGACCCAATCGTCGATGGATTTCACTCACACGAGTCCCGATGGACGCGCGTAGCTCGAACCCGCTTTATCGTGATACAAGGCGCAAGATGGGCATAGACCTTCAAGGATTAAACCTACAAAGACAACCTTCAAAGGCGCCATACCGTGTCGAGGCCAATTGGGCTGTGCTCGTTACATCGAAGTGGTCTTGATCCCCGGATACTCAAGCGAGGAGTTAATCTTCGACATAGTCCCGCTCCGCAGCCGCTATCACGCTCGCTTCGACGAACGCGCTTTCAAAATTCAACGCGTGCCGATTATGCATACCTTAAGCTCAAGATGCCAGGCCTCGGAGTCATCACGGCAATGGAAACATGAACGCCCCTCCGAACGGAGGAACATACAATGCTCACGCGCGTATACAGAGCTTTTAAGTTCTCGAGTCCGCCGTTAAACGACCGGACGGCCAAACGCTACCGGAGCAACATCAACCAAGACCACTCGCACGCTCCGAGCACGCGAGCAATGCGGCCTCAACCCCAGCCCTCGCAAAATTGTAAGACAAACTCTCAGACATAATTACGCCTGGAGATACCATGGGCATAGGGGAAAGGCACAACCACAACAGACCCAGAGTGCGGTTCGACCACACCAGGGCTCCCAAGTGTGTCGCTTTTTTCTTTTATTTTCTCTTTTTATACAGAAACCCGTCCGCATGTAACCCGCCAACTCATGATGCAACAGCTGTGGAAGGACAAAGGCCGCATTTAACACTGTGTGGTCTCCATCACAGCATTAAATTTGTTAAATACAACATTCCGCTGCCTACCCTCGAGGGAGACGCCTTAATTCGTCCAACCTTTGCTTTCCGTGACTATTTGTATCATTCCGCACTCATAGCATATCTTCTAATAAAATGCAGACTTTTTGCCCATAATTGCATTACCTATATATATATATATATATATATATATATATATATATATATATATATATATATATATATATATATATATATGCATTTACATACATGACTGCATTTTGGTACGCCAAATACACCAGGCTTATGTTCTCCGATTATGGTGTGATAAAGTCCAACACTTTCACAAGTGCGCACCAACTTATAGCATTATATGAATCGGCCCAATCATGTCTTGGGTCAATAGTTGGTTTGCCGCCCCATGTTTGGCACCTTACCCCGCTCTATCGCTAAGGTAGATGAGAACCATCGCATTGCCCGTTGAGCCGGGTTAACGCCTGGAGAAAGCTAAACTGACCATGATAAGGCGAGATGGTGTGTTCGAGAGGTCCTTTCGGTCCTTAAAGACCTACGCCGGAGCAAGTTCGGATAATGTCCGATAAGGGGATAGCGCCCAATTCGTCCTCCAACTAGGGGTTCACCAAATTTAAAATTATAGAATTCTATGGCTAAGGAGAGTGTTCAAGCACTATAAGTCCGTTGTTGTTGTGTTGAGCGCCCCAGATGGACCCAAAATGGGAACAAGAGTGCTCAAGTTTATCCCAACACCCCAAAGACTGTGGCATGGGGGAAGGACGACTGCCATCTCTCGATTTAATAAACCCGCATGTAGGTAATATTTTAAATTTGGCTGTTAGGATATGAACAAAGTTTTCAGCCGGTGATAACACATTGTAATTTACTCAAAATTTACATCCGGGCACTCATCCGCAATCTTTGGGGCACCCTTCAGACAGCTTATAGTACATTTCGGGACGATATTCCTTGCCACGGGGCGGCTGCTGATTAGCCTCCATCCAGCTTGCCCCAATGCACTTTTGCGGGCAAGGGCCCGACGAACCTTCAAACAAAGGAGCGCTTGATAACCTCCACCGGGCACGATCCACCAACCGGACGAGGGGTAGCCCTTGCATGGCCTCTCCGCCACAAAGGGACTATGAGGCCCTTCATGGCCTGCCGCCACCTTAGGAAGCTCGACCACGCTTCACCGGTCGCTAGGGGCACTGGATGGCCGGCCTCAAAGATATCGAGACCGAAGACCTTCTCCGAGCTCCCCCTCGCTCGGTAGAATGCGGCAGATCGCACGCCGAGGCAGATCGCAAACGCCCGGAGCTCCGACGGTAAGTAACACGAATTTACATTCACATGCTTGCTTTGATGAAAAATGCCTTACCCGCCCTATCTTCCTCATCAACTCAATCTCCAAGGGACTTATGGGCATCGGCCTTGGCAGTTTTGGCACTTTCGAGCCGAGGAAGCTGACTCGAAGTTTTGAGTCACGCCCAAACTCTCATGCTTTTCCATGAGACCCGATTTGTGAACCACCGCCACCCGCCCTTGCTTTTTTCGCCTGCCTGCCTGCGGGGATTATGCTCGTCGACACGGCCTCCTTCGTGGTCGCCACTCCTCGGGGCCCCCGCAGCATCCATGTTATCCTTGTTATTTTTGTTGCAACCTAAATCCTTTTCTCAGAAGGTACAAGTTCAAAGTGGTGTTTCACCTTTTTGTCCCGAGCTGCTTCGGCTGCCGAGCTTTTGCTCGACCGCCGAGTCCTGCTTAAAGCACCACCTCCGCAACAAGGCGGCAGAGGTCAGAAGAGCCCGCAACCCATATTGACATAATTTTTAGCAACCCCAGATATCTTTTTTTCAGATCCTCACCCGCTTTTCTTCCCAACACCAACCGGCATCGGGCTACCGCCTATGTATTACATTGCATATTTTTAACTTACCTCAAAGCCCGAAGAAGGCTATCGCAAGGCTTCGGTCAGCCCGCTTGGCGAAGCTGCACTTTCAATCACCGCACTCATAATAGTGCGGTGTTTTCCTCGATGGAAGCGCCGCAGCGCCCAACAAATTGCCCGGCGCCCGGTTGGACGGAAGCCGCCGGCCACGGTCTTGCCTTCGCTCGATACTGCCGACTCCGAACCACGGGTTCTAATATGGAGTCCGGCGAAAGTCCGAGGACGCCTTGTGGCGCCCGAGCCTCCCGATGGGTCCTTCTGGGATCCCACTCCGGCCCCGTGTCGCGAGGGGTGGAGGCGGTCGGATGGAGTCTACATCCGACGGAGCTAACGACCCGCCGATGAAGCGGGAGATCATCACCGCCGGACTACAGCTAGCATGCGCATCGTAATGACACTATGTGACGCAGAAAAGAAATTATAAATCATTCAGAACTGGATACTTACGATCTCGCCGAGGCCTGCCCTTGAAGGCATTCTTCCTCGCCAACGTTGATGTTGGCGAGCTGTCCGGGAATAGTCCTTCCCTCTTGACCCTTCGCCTCCCCCTGCTGGGGAAGCCTTCCTTCCTCTCTCCTCCTCCGGAGAGAGTCCTCTTCCTCCTCGCTTTTGGGGAGGAGTCCGCCCGAGTCGCTTGACACCTGAAAACGGGAACTCTTTCGAGCACCCGTGGCCTCCTTCTGGTTTTCTTCTCCCAACCACGCACGTGTGCCGAACCAGCAGCCTCGCTAGACGAAGCGCTCATCGATTTTTCCGGCATAGGAGCCGGCAGATAATCTGCTCGCCTTCCTCATCCACTCCCGTCAAAGGAAAAGGGGAAATTAAAACCCGATAGAGTCAAACTATGAAAAGCAAGTGTCCCAGAAGGGGTAGAATCACTTACCTCGCTATTTAGGCGCATGAGCTAAACCATGATCTTCAACATGGATGCGGGGCTTTCGCCTTTGAACAGCACCTCCAGCGCCTTTCAGACGTCAGGTTGAAGAGCCCGCTCAGCCTCGTGCTGTTCCGGATCGAACTCCCACAGATTGAATGCCCGCCTTGGCATGGGAGAATCCGGACGAAAGCATGACTTGACCACGCTTAACCAGCCCGAGCTTCTTCACCAGCTTCGGATACAGTCTTGAGTCCCGCGTCCTTCAACTACCCCACAGCAAGCCCTTTCTTTCCGGAGGTGAGCTGGGGATACCAGATCTGAACTGGGGCCCCATGTAGGGTCACGCTCGGTGATATAGAACCACCCGATTGCCACCCCTTGACGGATTCCCGAAGGCCCCTTCAACTAAAGGACATTGGGCATCTTGCCCAACATGGCGCCTCCGACTCCGCTTGAGTGCCTTCACTACCTTCGCTTGACATTGAAGGTCTTGAGCCACGTCGGGGCTGGATGCGAGGAAGGTTCGCACACCACGATAAACGCCGAGATGTTGAGGATGAAGTTCGCGCCGATCATGGAAATCCAGGCCGAGTAGAACATGAGCCCCGAAAAGGGGTGAAGTGGAAAGCCCATGCGGAGGAAGTGGGAAGAAAGACGACCTCTCATGGGGCTGGGTGGGATGAGCTGCCCTCGCCGGCAGCCGGTGGGCGTCGCCGAGAGGTATCCGCGCCGCCAGCTTGGCTCCTCCTTAACGGTGGAGGCCAACCATTTACCTCCCGCCCGGACATGGTCGGAGAAGGTTGAGACGAGATGCGCGAACTTGGGCGCTGGAGCTCGAAAAGCGGAGATGGATAAGCAAAGGAGGAAGAAGGCGAGGTGAGAAGGTGAATCCTTATCCCTTATATGGGCGGGGGTTCGCGGCCCCCACCGCCGGTAAAACTCGCTATCTCCTGCGCCACCATCAATGGCGCGTTGGGTTACCCACGCCCTATTGATGAGAATCCTGGATTAAGGGAAACACGATCTCCGTTCGACAAGACGTTGTGAAACCGCCGCTAAATGCGCTGAGGTGGTAAAGTAAAAACAATTCAAGTAATGGCTTGTAGTGGTGTGACGTCATGCCACAAAAAACGCCGATTGAACTTGTGTATATTATTTCTCTACGTGGAATGTGGAATTTATTTTGCGAGCCGACACTATCCCGTGTTCACAATCTTCTATCATTCGGAGGAGGAACCCGCCTTTGCAATGCCAAGCAATATACGCTACCGGACTTATCGCATTAAGCCCGGTTCGGGCCTACCGAGGAGTCCTCGATTAGGGGTGTCCGGAAGCCGGACTACCATCATCACCAACTATCATCACCGGACTATCATCATCGACGACTCCAAGACTATGAAGATACAAGATTGAAGACTTCGCCGTGTCCGGATGGGACTTTCCTTGGGAAGGCAAGCTTGGCGATACGGATATGTAGATCTCCTACCATTGTAACCGACTCTATGTAACCCTAGCCCTCTCCGTGTCTATATAAACCGGATGGCTCTAGTCCGAGGATCATTTACAACAACAACCTTACAATCATACCATAGGCTAGCTTCTAGGTTTAGCCTCCTTGATCTGTGGTAGATCCACTCTTGTAAACATCCACAATATCAATATCAATCAAGCAGGACGTAGGGTTTTACCTCCATCAAGAGGGCCCAACTCGGTAAAACATCGTGTCCCTTGTCTCCGTTACCATCCGCTAGACGACAGCTCGGGACCCCTACCCGAGATCCGCCGTTTTGACAACCGACACCATGCTTTACGGCTTAGAACCGGTCTTCAACGATGTTTTCAACGCCATGGAGCATAGAGATGTTCCAGAGTTGAAGTTAATATTTCAAGCAAATGCCCCGATTGAGAGATATGAAGTCCTCAACAAGTTCTATAGCTGCAAGATGGAGGAGAATAGTTCGCTGCTGAACATATACTCAAAATGTCTGGGTATAATAATCACTTGATTCAACCGAGTTAATCTTCCGATGAAAGCGCCATTGACGAATTCTCCAATCATCGCCACCAAGCTACAAGAGCTTCGTGATGAACTATAACATGCAAGGGATGGAGAAGACGATTCTCGAGCTCTTCGCAATGCTAAAGGTTGCGGAGGTATAAATCAAGAAGGAGCATCAAGTGTTGATGGTCAACAAGACCACTAGTTTCAAGAAAAAGGGCAAAGGGAAGAAGAAGGAACTTCAAGAAGAACAACAAGCAACTTATCGCTCAGAGAAGAAACCCAAGTCCTGGACCTAAGCCTGAAACCGAGTGCTTTACTACATGCGATCGGTCATCGAAGCGGAACTGCCCCAAGTATTTGGCGATAAGAAGGATGGCAAGGTGAACAAAGGTATATGTGATATACATGTTATTGATGTGTACCTTACTAGAGCTCGCAGAGCACTGGTATTTGATACGGTTCTGCTATAATATTTGCAACTCAAACAGGACTACGATTGCTTAACACCGCCAAGGACGAGGTGACGGCGATGGGAAATGGTTCCAAAGTCGATGTGATCGCGGTCGGCACGCCACCTCTACATCTACCTTCTGGATTAGTTTTAGACCTAAATAATTGTTATTTGGTGCCAGCGCTGAGCATGAACATTATATCTGGATCTTGTTTGATGCGTAGACGGTTATTCATTTAAATCAAAGAATAATGGTTGTTCTATTTATATGAGTAATATCTTTATGGTCATGCACCCTTGAAGAGTGGTCTATTTTATGAATCTGCTAGTAGTGATACACATATTCATAATGTTGAAGCCAAAAGATGCAGAGTTGATAATGATAGTGCAACTTATTTGTGGCACTACCATTTAGGTCATATCGGTGTAAAGCGATGAAGAAACTCCATACGATGGAATTTTGGAACCACTTGATTATGAATCACTTGGTACTTAAGTAACCGCGCCTCATGGGCAAGATGACTAAAACGCCGCTTCTCCGTACTATGGAGAGAGCAACAGATTTGTTGGAAATCATACATACATGTATGTATGTGGTCCGATGAATGCCGAGGCTCATGGCGATATCGTTATTTTCACCTTCACAGATGATTTAAGCAGATATGGGTATATCTACTTAATGAAACATAAGTCTAAACATTTGAAAAGTTCAAAGAATTTCAGAGTGAAGTTGAAAATCATCGTAACAAGAAAATAAAGTTTCTACGATCTGATCGTGGAGGAGAATATTTGAGTTACGAGTTTGGTCTACATTTGAAACAATGCGAATAGTTTCAACTCACGCCACCGAACACCACAACAGAATGGTGTGTCCGAACGTCGAATCGTATTTTTACTAGATATAGTGCGATCTATGATGTCTCTTACTGATTTACCACTATCGCTTTTGGGGTTATGCTTAGAGACGGCCGATTCGCTAAATAGGGCACCATCGAATCCATTGAGACGACGCCTTATGAACTATGGTTTGGCAAGAAACCAAAGTTGTCGCTTCTAAAAGTTTGGGGCTACGATGTTTATGTGAAAAGCTTCAACCTGATAAGCTCGAACCCAAATCGGAGAAATGTGTCTTCATAGGATACCCAAATAAGATCATGGGTACACCTTCTATCACAGATCCAAGGCAAAACATTCATTGTTAAGAATGGATCCTTTCTAGAGAAGGAGTTTCTCAAAGAAGTGAGGGAGGAAAGTAGAACTTGATGAGGTAAATGTACCAACTCCCTTATTGAAAGTAGTTCATCACGTAAAATGGTTTCGTGACACCTACACCAATTAGTGAGGAAGTCAATGATGATGATCATGGAACTTCAGATCAAGTTATAACCTCGAGATCAACCAG
>JAHIAM010021645.1:0-10561 GCA_021605205.1 Aegilops longissima | reverse complement strand
CTAGACGGGGGGCGGCGGGTGGCGGGGGCTGGCCTCCTCTCGGGGAGGTCCGGGGAGAGTCCGGGTGGGACGAGCCTGGGAGGTGTTTGGTGGAGTCTGGGGAGGTCGGGAGGGTAGGGGGCGACGGCGACGCAAATGGCGGGGCGGTGAGTTCGCTCCGCACGGCGGAGAGAGAGGGGTTCCCAGGGAGGTAAGGGGGAAAAAGGGAGGGGCATATAGGCGGGGCCCCGGGGGGCGGAGGCGACGGAGGGGATCCCGGATTCACGGATCCGCGACGGCGGCGGCGGCGGCGTTGGGGGGTTGAAGAGGGGCCCACCGAGAGAGAGAGAGAGAGGCGGGGGGCGGCCGAACGCCCGGGGGCGGGTGGCTTGGCTCCGGCTTGGGGGCCGGGCCCCTGTGGGCCCAGGTCCCGGGTCGGCCCCCTGGGGGTTTAATTTTTTTTAAATAAAACAAAAAAGATAACTTAATAAATATAAATATTTTATATAGGACATATATAACCAAAATGATCGGGAATATTCCCTTCATTTGAACATTTTCCAAAGGCAAAATCCAAACTTTATAAAATTTCATTTTTTCCAAATTCAAATAAACCCAAATTTGAATTCAAAACTTTTGGCATTGTTTCCTCGATATTTTTTTGGAGTTCATGTTTATCCTCTCATATTTTGATCAAGTATTTATCGGCATAGTTTTTGAAATGATTCCCATTCCAAAGTTTGAATTCAAATTAAAACTCAAAATTCTCAAACTTCAAATGGCTTCAAATTCAAACAGATGCATTAGATGCTTAGCTATAATTGTAAAACATTCCAAATAGGAAATTTGGGATGTTACACAGCAGAGCCCTTTCCCCTTGTCACCCGAGGTAAATGTCCGTTGAGGATTCAATCGGGGCAAGTAGCGCGTGGTTCGAGTATCACTTTGTAATTGAGGAAACCTTTCCCGATGAATCTCATTATCCAACCAAAGGTTCATCAAATGGTGACATAGCAATGTTTGCCGAGTCCTCATGAAGAAATCATGGAAGTTGACCGGAACGCCATGGATGATGTTGAAAAGCATATTCTTCATGATGCCAACGATTCTTCATCATTTGAGTCGCGGGCCTTGATAGACTCATTGTCTTCGCCGAATCCATAGACACCGAGGCACATACAAATTCCTTGACGAGGAATTTGGTTCTTGGGCCGCCTTGGCTTCAAAGGTTCACAAGACCATATAGTGATTTGAAAGTTCTTCCGGAACAACAGCACCATCAAGTGGAGGACGAGTGGAGAGCACGGCAACCTTGGGTGCCTTGTAGTGAGTATTTTGCATCCCCTAATACCCATGAGTTCACGCCTTCGCCTCCTTGTAGCTTATAGAATTGAAGAATGAGTTCTTCATTCCACCCGATATCGCAGAAATTGAAGTCCCGCCGTGAAGAACACCGAGGACCGCTCAAAGCCGCGAGACCCATGTCCACATGAGGAATATGAGCATGATCGAAGACTTTGTCTTTGTTGAAGAGCACCAGGAATAGAAGTTGGCTTCGGCGTCCAAACGCCTTCCTTATGCGAGCGTAATCATATGGATTATAGTTATGAAGAATACGTGCTGCAAAGAAATCATCGCCTTGAACTTTTGTTTGCTTGAGAATGGATTCTTTGCTTGGGCAGAGGGTGTCGGAGTTGCATCACCACCGCAAGAAAGTCAGTTCTTCAGTGAGGAATTTTTGTTCCTCAAAGTGTAGTCCGAGGATCAAAAGAAAGTTCATCAAAGACTAGTGGCTGGAATTTCTTCATGCAGAAAGTGGGTTGAGTTTCTTCGAGTCCATTTGAACTGTTTGGGGAGAGGAACTGTTGAGCGGGTGAAAGAGAGTATTGGGATGCATTTCCCAAAAGTCATCATTCATCACCGTGTGGTGCACCCTATATCCACATCTTCATCTTCACTTTCAACACCACCCTTCACCGGAACCGAGGCATAGGTGAGGTAATGACGGGGTTGAAGGGATTCCCCACTTTTTTTCATCAATCGCCTCACCAGCAGAATGATGTTCTTCATCGATCCGATTGGGATCTCATAGTTTCCCAAAAAGGAACAAGGTCCTTTGATGGCATGGAGGAAATCGAACAGATCAATTGGATTTTCAAATGAGCTGGTCATTGACTTCATTTTCTTGTCAAGAATTTGACGCCGATGCCTTCCTTTCTTCACGACCGTTTTTCACTTTGGTTTTCACATCGAGGCAGATGGAAGAATTGAGTTTTTCAAGGAGCCAGGAATTGGTTAATTTCTCAGAATCGATGCGCTGTTCTGCCTTTTCAGTTTTCACGCCACCACTATGGAGCCCCAATTTCTTCATCGGAATGGGATCATCACCGAACTAGCATTTTCATCAAAGTCGAACTTCATCGCGGTGCCGCTTTTTACTTGATGAGGCTTCACCCGGGATAGAGGGGAAGGGTCCATCACATTCACTTGGTAAAAACGACTTGAAGAAATAGCCATAAGTGAATGTAGAGGACATAAAAAACACACACACACACACACACACACACACACACACACACACACACACACACACACACACACACACACACACACACACACACACACACATATATATATATGAAGAAAGGCGAAAAAAAGGGAAGATTTTGCAAAGTTGAAGAATTTGAAAATCAAGAATTTCAAAATTGAGGAAAAATTCAAACTGAAGATTTTCAACTTTGGTGGTGGCGGACCAATCAGATAAGAAATGATGATTTCTGACACCGCATAATTGTCGAGGGTTCTGAGAATCAAATTCTTCATTAATTTCTTCACACTTAGAGTGTTATTCTTCATTGATTGAAGAAAACGCTTCTTTGTGTTGCACATCTAAGTCATCAATTTTGCATAAGTGTTAGGATGTGTTCTTTTCAAAGAACATTCAAAGATTCTAAGATATTTAGCTCACACCGAATTGCTAAATCTCTTTTCATCCAAGGGCTTAGTGAAGATATTAATAGTGTTTTCCCTTCACGTGTCTGGAGATGTCGCCTTCAACACATGATCACGAAGAAATGATGACTAATTTGAATGTGCGTCTTCGAAAGGCCGAATGGTTGTGAGCAATCTTGATGGCACTTCCTTGTCACAGAGAGAGGCACATTCTTCACGTTGATGTCGAGTCCTTGAGAGTTTGCTTCCACCACAAGAATTGAGCACAACACGAGCCAAAAGAATGTATTCAGCTTCCGCAAAGAGGATACCAAAGGTCTTTCTTCGAGGACCAAAGACCAAAGATCGTCCGAGGAAATGAAAGTCCAAAATCACCAACAAGTCGGAGTCAATATCCAATGAGATCAAAAGTAGAGCCCTTTGGGGTACCATAATCCTAGTGTTGGTGTGGAGCTAGATATCAAGAATATGCTTCACAACCTTATGGTGTGATTCCTTCGATGTAGCTTGAAATCGGGCACACATGCAAACACTAAGCATTATATCCGCCTAGATGCACATAAGTACAATAAAGAACCAATCATGGAGCGGTATACCTTGTGATCAAGTCAATACCATTTTCATCCGGCATAGATGGCCATTTGTGGGCATAGGAATTTTGACGCCTTTGCAATCTTGCATGCCAATTTCTTCGTGACATCTTTGAGGTATTTCTCCCGAGATATGAATATGCCATTGTGTTGTTGACTTAATTTGAAGACCTAAGAAGAATTTCAACTCTCCCATCATAGACATTTGATATTCTTCACTCATCATATAGGCAAATTCATCACTATAACGCTGGTCAAGACACCAAAGATAATATCATCAACATATATTTGGCACACAAACAGTTCACCATCATAAGATTTAGTAAAGAGAGTAGGGTCGAGTGAACCGGTGTGAAGCCATTCTTCACGAAGAATTTTCAATGTATCATACCACCCCGAGGGGCTTGCTTGAGGCCATAGAGGGCCTTATTAAGTCTAAGACTTTGTCGATTCTTGCATCTTCAAAACCCGGGGTTGAGCAACATATACTTCTTCCTCAAGCTTACCATTGAGGAATGCACTTTTCACATCCATTTGATATAGGATAATATCATGATGATTAGCATAAGCAAGTAATATGAATAGCCTCAAGTCTAGCAACAAGTGCAAAAGTTTCATCGTCAATTCCTTCAACCCGTGTAGCCTTGAGCTACCAAAGGCCTTATTCCCTTACCACAAGACCATTTTCATCTTGCTTGGCGGTAGATCCACTTTGTGCCAATGATATTATGCTTTGGGATCCGGACGCGAATTCCCCCTGCATTGTTGAGCTCGAACGATGTAATTCTTCTTGCATAGCCCTGAATCCACTCCGCCGCAGAAATGCTTCATCTACCTTAGTGGGCCTGGATAGAGACAAAAACATAGTGCCCACAAAAGAATAAATGTGAAGCTTTTGAGCGGGAGAGGACCTGGCGCTCAATGTCATCGATGATCTTTCCACTTGCACTTTTTGCAATGCGAGGATGAGCTGGTTGTCGCCGAGGAATTTGATCATTTTCCTCAAAGACCATTGTCTTCAAGATTATCTTCAGTGCATCACCGACGTTTTTCCGACAGAATGAATTCTTCAACAGATTCTTCAAGAGGAATGACATCCCCGGCCTTTGAACTTGATTGAATCCTCAGGTGCTGGTTCATATTGGGTTTTTGTCTGAGGAGTTCATAGGCAGTCTTCGAAGAATTTGTGAAGATATACTGGATGATGTGGCACGCAGATCAATTGCATCAATCCAAAAACGCTAGGCGCTTTTGTATTCATCAAGCAAGTAGCCATCTCAACAAGAGTTCTGTTCTTGCGCCCCACGACGCCCATTTTGCCGAGGAGTATAAGGAGCAGATAACTCATTAGTAATACCAAGTTCATCAAGATAGGCATCAAGACCGAATTTTTGAACTCAGCCCATTGTCACTCCCGATGGCTTGATCTTTACACCAAAGTTAGTTGAAGCCCTCGAGGAAAATCGTTTGAAGACTTTGCACTTGATTTTTGTAAGTGACAATGTGTACCCATGTGTAACGAGGTAATCATCAACAATAACAAAGCCATATAAGATGCATCATTAACGAAGCCGAGTAATGATTGGGACCAAAGAGGTCCATGTGAAGCAATTCAAGGACGAGTAGTGGTCATGATAGTCTTTGCCGGATGCTTGGCCTTGGTCATTTTTCCAGCTTCACAGTTCGATAAGTGATCCTTGAGGAATTTGACATTCTCAATGCCAATGACATGCCTTCTTTGCAAGCGGTAAATTCCTCATGCCTCGCGGACTGTCCCGATGCCAATAGCCCCGCTTTTGCAAGTAGACACACGGCTGGATTGTGGTCATGTAGAGAAGTCAACAATATACAAATCTCCTCTCCTAAAGCCTTCAAGACTTTGGAATTGTCAGCCCATAATCACAACACAACGATACCAAAGATAACAACCATATCAAGATCACAAAGCATTGAGATCGACATGAGGTTGTATCCTAAGGACTCAACAAGCATGACTTTGTCCATGTGTTGATCCTTAGAGATCGCAACCTTACCAAGACCCAATACTGATTTTTGCCTTTGTCAAAAAGATGATATGTTTAGTGACGGTGATAAGGGAGCATCCATCAATAGATTCTTGTCACCACCATGTGGATTTGTACATCCACTATCGAGAACCCACCCTGGTTTTGGGTTGATCATCCCGCAGATGAATTAGTAAACTTACGATCTCATATACTTCATGCTGAAGAATATGATATCAAGTTCATCGATGAATTTCATCACCAAGATAAAGATAAGGGATGAGGATGTGTGAAATAAAAGTTCATTTCATCATGATTAGCTCAACCCTTTCGTGCAGTTTTGTCGTCCCCAACAAATTCTTCAGACGTTAAGGCACGCCCGAGACCAGGAAGAGATTAGTTCTTTTTCTTCACCACCCACATCCAAGGGGTGGCAAAGAGTTCATCACCGAAAGCACCATACGAGAATGGTGGCATAAAGCCAAACCATTTCGCTTCACGGAGGGGTTAGGTAAGTATATGAATAAGGCAGAAATTCTTCGAGGACTCTATGAACATATTGGTTTGAAGAATAATGCACATATTCATAGCCTCTTAGCTCACCTCGCAAACAGAGTTGTTACACGATGATAACTAATGAGGACTTTGATCCTTTGAGAAATTTGATCCACGGAGGAATTTGGTCCAGATGAGGACTTGGATCCATATGAAGAATTTGGTCCATGAAGAATTTGATCTGGGGTTCATTCTTCAAGGTGGTGTCATGAGGACATTCACCAAGACTTTCAAGGCAATTTTTGGGAACCCAGATTTTCTTCATAGGGGAACTGCTCCTGCGCTTAGTGCTAACATATCTAGCAAATACTTCACCATTCGATTTTGAACAGTTTAGTTGAGTCAAATGACCTCATCAAGAATGAGGAGATTCACATGTAAAGTCCATGATAAGTTAGATGGATCAATCGGAGGTCCCTTTGCAGCAACTCATGAGGTTTTGGGATACCGCCAAAGCTTCCAAATATGTTCCATCAAGATTTGAGTTTCTCTCAAAGGCAATACCTTCTTTCCTAGGGTTCCCTGTTGAGGATCCGCTTTTGCCACATCACAAAGAGTCTCATGTCCTTTTGAGGTTTTTGTGTATGCTTCAGCGGCATACAATTCCTTCCAACCATGCATCGGGCTGATATTTAGCAATGTCCTCAGATGAGGAATTAGTGATATAGTAGAGGTAAGTGAAGAATTGGTAACAGCTGAAGCATTTGAAATATCTGTGTGAAGAATTAGCGATTCACGCTCAATGCAATTTTTTGCATGGATAGGAACAAATTCTTCCCGAGAAGCGCTGATTTGTTGAGCAAGTAATGAATCGCGCTTCTTCCCAAGATCTTCCACAACTCACTCTTAGATTCTCAAGATCTTGCTTTTGAAGAAATTCATAAGAAAGTTTCTCATGATCGACAAGAGAGTGTTATGATGACCTTCAAGGTCTGCCAAACCTAGACCTAAGTCTCTCAAGATTTTCAACAGTGGCTTTAGTGCGATCCATTTCTTCACCTAACATATCATCACTCTTATCTAGCATGTTTTGAACCTTTTCTAAATCCTTTGTTGTTTTTACAAACAATCTTAGCAAGTTTTGAGTAATCGGGCTTAGGATCTTCAATGCATCTATTTTCACTAGATTCGTGAGGAGGTATATTTGAGTACCTTGGTACCCTTTGCCATGAAGCAACAGGTGGGGAGCGTAGTCAGTCACTATCTTCATCACCTTTGTTGGTGAGGTCATTTTCTTCAAGAGTTGAAGATGGACTTGTCGAACAAAGTTAAAGATGTAGAGCTAGACTTCATTACACAGCATCGTAGATTCTTCTCGATGCCTCCTCTTCCTCATGTTCTCTCAGATTCGCCTTCAGAGTCCATTTCCTGCCAATGAATGCCTGAGCCTTTTTGGAGCTGCCTCTTCAGAGAAGAAGGCTTGAGAATTTTGATGATGAAGATTTCGATGATTTCTTCTTCTTCTTCGCCATCGAATCGGGAATCCTTGTGTTTTTTCTTCTTTAATTCTTTCCCATCGAGGACAATCTCGATTGCAGTGACCGTGTTTCTTGCATTTGTGACAAAGTCTTTTATAGTCACCGGATGAGGAATCACTTCTTGAGGATTTTAAAGCGACCACGCTCTTGAGAACTTCCGAATTTCTTCACGCAAAGCTAGTTCTCGCCTAATTCTTCGATTTCAAGGCTACTACGAGATTCTTCACACTTTATCAGACGACAACCTTGGCCTTCAGTACATGTTTTTCCATAGTTAGAACCAGAGATCTCTTTCGAAGTCGAACTCCGAGTATTTAGCCTTCGAGGATATCAAGCAGGATCAAGAGACTTGTAGTCACTCGCTCTTGTATCATCGCACTCCAGAGTATCAAATGAGGAATCAATAATCTCAATACTTTCTTCACCACCATGGTCGTTGATGTCAAGGCACCCCAGAGCTTGAAGCCATTTGAGATGTCGAGGCGATCAAAGGTTTGTTGACATTTTCATTGTCGAATCTTTTGAAGCGTTGAAGAGATTCAAGAACATCAACTCGAGAGTCACGCTGAGTTGAGACTCCTTCATTCACTTTGGACAACCTGTCCGATGAGCTTGGCAGCTTCCAAAGCACTCACTCTTCCATATTGACCTTGCTTAGATGGCTACATATGATATTCTTCGCTTGAGAATCGAGTTGTTTGAATCTCTTCACATCAGCAGATTCGAGAAGGTGTGACCGAGGGAACACCATTTTCCACAACATACCGTAGATCGTTGTCATTGCTTCAAGATGCATTCGATCTTGTTCTTCCAAGAGGTAGTCCGTCCCATCAAAGGTAGGGCACCCCTCGAGACCTTGATCATACCGCATCGACATAACTAAAACTCCGTGGTTAAACTAAAATCACACGTAACAAGGAGTACCTTGCTCATACCAATTGAAAGTGCTATGTCGACTAGAGGGGGGTGAATAGGCTATTTTATGAATTCTTCACGAGGAATTTGCCGTGAGGAAATTCCTTAGCTAAGAACTACTTGCAATGAATAAGTACTCGAAGTAAGCATAACAGAATACACGCATGGTCATCATGATGAAATGAAGACTAGCATAGAGTACGTAAAGCTTAATCATAGGATAACACAAGATGAAGACAAACAGATCAAGAAATTGAACTCGAGGAGATTGAGAAAGTCTTCACCAAAGTCTTCAAACAAGATATGAACAACCACTCAACACAAGAATGAGGAAATGAAAGGGTTGAGGAAATAGAACCAGTTAGGTTGGTGAAGACAATGATTTGGTAGACAGTTCCAACTGCTGTCTCAGCTTGTACGCCTCGTTGAGCGCCGAGTATTTAAACTCGAGGACACACAGCCTCGACACCCAGATCGAAAGCACGCAGCTTGACACCAAGTCTCACCAGATTCTCCTTGAACTAAGGTCACATGCACTCGCCCAATCACTGTGGTAAGTCTTCAGCGACTTCCAAACCTTCATGTACTTGGTCACTGCCATCCACAATTCCTCTTGATGTTTCTAGACCATGACGCCTAACCGCTCCTGGAAGAAGCATGCTTCAAAGGTAATGCCGGATCCACGCAGGATCATTTTCTTCTGATGCTCAATCACTTTGGGTTTGTAGGGTTTGGTTTTGGGGTTTTTCTCACTTGATGATTTTCGCCAAAGTCCTCAAGGATGGGTTGCTCTCAAATGACAAGTGTCAAGTTCTTCGAGCAGCCAACCAGCTAGTGGTTGTAGGGGCAGCTATTTATAGCCTAGGGAGCAGCCCGACATGATAAGACATAAATGCCCTTCAATGATATGACCGTTAGGTGGATAAGATATTTTGGGACAGTCAGCCAAGAAGCAACAACGGTCGGAAATTTGAATCTCAAATTCTCGTGGCTATCATGTTCTCATCGTAGGCAATCCAGACGGCAATTCCTAACTCCTGCTAGAATAAATTCTCAACTAAGTACTTGCCTCTCACTCAAGAAATTGACTGAATCTGTATGAGATTTCCAAAGGCTTCACTCAAGGGATTGGTAGGTGTAGGATTTTGAGTTGAGCATCACATGGAAATTTCTCCTTAGTATTTCCTCGACCCTTTAACAAAGACGTGTTTTATGACTCAAGAAAGAGAAAATGAAACTACTAAAACAAAAGTCTTCACGCCATGTTCCTCAAATGAATACCAAGTCTTCAAGGTCACACCAATTTCTTCACTTTCAAAGTCTTCTAAAGTCTTCGAATATCAAAGTCTTCAACAAGAACTTCATTTTAGGGTCGATTTTCTCAGAATATCAAACTCCTCATAGACTTATAGACCCGTACACTCACAAACGCATTAGTTCCTTAACCTATAAGTCTTCAATCCACCAAAATCACTAAGGCACTAGATGCACTTACAGCGGCCTCAAGCGGAGTGCGAGGTGCCATGGTGGGCAAGATGCCCAACGCCCTATGGCTCGAGGGCTCTTCATAGAGACCATAAAGGTGGCAATCGGGTGGTTCTACATCACCGAGCCGCAGGACCCTAAATGGGCAGCGCCCCTAATTCTGATCTCGCATCCCTACACGGCTCACCTCCGGAAAGAGACGGGCCTATGGTGGGTAATTGAAGAGCTGACCGGACTCAAACTCAAGGCCCAAAACCCGGTGAACAAGAAGCTCAAACTCGCAACGTAGTCCGTGTCATGCTCATCGCCGGATCCTCCTGCCAACAACGGGCTTTCAGCTTGTGGAGTTTGATCCGACAAAGACCAATTCTTGAGCAGTGCTCTTCGACACTACGCACGAAGACGCCTCGAAGGTGCTGCTCAGGCGCCGAGGTCCGTGATCCGCCACGGAGGATCGCGGATTCAGCGCAGCATCAAGCCAACACGGTAAGCTATTTTACCCTTTACAGATACTTGTTTTTCATAGTTTGACTCTATGCGGATCCAAACTCCCTTATCTTTGACAGATTGGCGTAAGACGCCCGGCAGATTGACGTCGCCCTTG
>JAHIAM010021642.1:0-28487 GCA_021605205.1 Aegilops longissima | reverse complement strand
AACTTAACCCCATATGAAGTCATCACCGCCCGGATTCGCCGCTTTAAAGGCTTGGCCTATCCATTTGGTGAATTTATCCACCATGACCAATAGGTATTTTTGCTTGTGGGTTCCTCCCTTTAAGGGGTCCAACCATGTCAAGCCCCCACCACTTAACGCCTGTGATGGGTAGTTTTGAGGGCGGTGGGTGGTTGTGGCTTTGGTTACAAAGCTGGCAACCGACCATCGTGACAAACCAAGATCTTCCCGGCCCCCCAATAAAAACTTTAGGAAGGCCTTGTTTACAAGGGCCCGGGCTGAGGGGTGCCCACCCATCCCGCATGAATTTCAGCCAGAGGTTTCCCTTCTTCGGAGATACATTGAAGGACTCTGTTTTTCTTATAGAGTCCCTCGGACTTTTAGGCTGGATCGCTGAATGCAGCGAGCCTCATTTTGGTTTCGGGAGTTCCTCCTAGTTAGGTAGGTAGGAATGGTTCCGGCCCAGGGCATAACCGCCATTATTTTGTGGGCGATGGTGTTATCTCGCTGGCGAGCCTCCATTTGTTGGGGAACGGTAATTTCAAAATTTTCCACGATCACGCAAGACCATGGTGATGGCATAGCAACGAGGGAAGAATGTCCCCCACGACCGAGACCGAAAGCGGGTATAACAACGCGTTGATGTAGTCGACGCCTTCACGATCCACCGATCCAAGCACCGAACGCCACCTCCGAAGTTCCAACGCTCAGCCCGATGACGATCCCCGACCGATCCAGAAAGTGTCGGGATGAGTTCCACAAGACGACGGGCGGGACGATGATGATGCTCCACCGACGAGGGTTTCCTTAAGCCCGGACGATATGATTCCCGCAGGCTTCACTTAAGCCCGGAATTGACCGGGGGAATATGGTGGAAGGGGCACCGACACGCTAAGGAAATCAACTTGTGTTTTGGGGTGCCCTGCCCTCAGACATATAAAGGAGCAAGGGAGGGCTGCCAGCCCTTGGGCGACAGGGAGGCGACTAAGGAGTCCTCCTCCCTAGTAGAGTAGGGACTTCTTCCTAGTCCTACTAGGAAGAGGAAGGGGAAGGAAAGAGAGGAGAGGGAGAGGGGGTCGCGCCTCCTAGTCCAATTCGACTCCCATGGAGGAAGGCCACGCCTACCTCCCGTGCAGCCCTTCTCCCTCCAAGGCCCAATATGGGCCCATGTACTTCCCGGGGTTCCAGAACTCCCTGATCTCCGTTTTCTCCGAAACTTCCGAACCTTCCTGTCCGAATATAACCATCCAATATATCAATCTTTATGTCTCGACCATTTTCGAGATCCTCGTCATGTCCGTGATCACATCCGGGATCTAACAACCTTCGTACATCAAAATACATAAACTCATAATATAACCGGCTATTGAAACCTTGCGCATGTTGGACTCCTACGGTCTTTAGAACTATGTAGACATGACCTAGAACCATTCTCGTCAAATAACCAATAGCGGAACCTGGATGCCCATATTGGTTCCTACATATTCTACGAAGATCTTTATCGTCAAACCGCATAACAACATACGCTTGTTCCCTTTGTCATCGGTATGTTACTTACCCGAGATTCTGATCGTCGTATCCAATACCTAGTTTAATCTCGCTATCGGGCAAGTCTCTTTACTCGCTCCGTAATACATCATCTCACAACTAACTCATTTAGTTGCAATGCTTGCAAGGCTTATATGTGATGTGTATTACCGAGAAGGCCTAGAGATACCTCTCCCATAATCGGAGTGACAAACCTAATCTTGATTCATGCCAACTCATATGCTTTCTGGAGACACTTAGTAGAGTACCTTTATAATCACCCAGCCACGCTGACGCTTGGTAGCACACAAAGTGTTCCTCCGTAAACGGAGTTGCATAATCTCATAGTTGCAGGAACTTGTGTATGTCATGAAGAAAGCAATAGCAACATACTATAACGATCAGGTGCTAAGCTAACGGAATGGGTCATGTCAATCAGATCATTCAACTAATGATGTGACCTTGTTAATCAAATAACAACTCCTTGTTCATGGTTAGGAAACATAACCATCTTCGATTAATAAGCTAGTCAAGTAGAGGCATACTAGTGACATACTGCTTGTCTATGTATTCACACATGTATTATGTTTCCGTTATACAATTCTAGCATGAATAATAAACATTTATCATGATATAAGGAAATAAATAATAACTTTATTATTGCCTCTAGGGCATATTTCCTTCAGCCTCCCACTTGCACTAGAGTCAATAATCTAGATCACATCACCATGTGATTTAACATCGATAGTTCACATCTATCATGTGATTAACACCTATAATTCACATCGCCATGTGACCAAGACCCAAAGGGTTTACTAGATTCAGTAATCTAGTTCACATCGCTATGTGATTAACACCCAAAGAGTACTAAGGTGTGATCATGTTTTGCTTGTGAGATAATTTTAGTCAACGGTCCTCACATTCAGAGCCGTAAGTATTTTGCAAATTTCTATGTCAACAATGCTCGCACGGAGCTACTCTAGCTAATTGCTCCCACTTTCAATATGTATCTAGATTGAGACTCAGAGTCATCTAGATTAGTGTTAAAATCTTGCATCCACATAACCTTTACTTACTTAACCTTTTTCACTTCCATAATCGAGAAACATATCCTTATTCTACTAAGGATAATTTTGACCGTCCATTGATCTACTCCTAGATCTCTATTGCACTCCCTTGCCAATCTTAGTGGTAGGGTATGCAATGATCTGGTACACAAAGATGACATACTTTATAGAACCTATGGCTGATGCATAGGAATGACTTTCATTCTCTTTCTATCTTCCTCGCTGTGGTCGGGTTTTGAGTCTTACTCAATCTCACACCTTGTAACACAGTGCAAGAACTATTTCTTTGACTCGCTTCATTTTGAACTACTTCAAAATCTTGTCAAGGTATGTATTCATTGAAAAACTTTATCAAGCGCCTTGATCTATCTCTATAGATCTTGATGCTCAATATGTAAGCAGCTTCACCGAGGTCTTTCTTTGAAAACTCCTTTCAAACACTCCTTTATGCTTTGCGTAATAATTCTACATTATTTCCGATCAACAATATGTCATTCACATATACTTATCGTAAATGCAGAAGTGCTCCCACTCACTTTCTTGTAAATACAAAGCTTCACCAAAAGTCTCAGAGAAACCATATGCTTTGATCACACTATCAAAGCGCTTATTCCAACTCCGAGATGCTTGCACCAGTCCATAGATGGATCACTGAGCTTGCACATTTTGTTAGCTCCTTTAGGATTGACAAAACCTTCTCGTTGCATCATATACAACTCTTCTTTAATAAATCCATTAAAGAATGTAGTTTTGACATCCATTTGCCGATTTCATAAAATGTGGCAATTGCTAACATGATTCAGACAGACTTAAGCATCGCTACAATTGAGAAAATCTCATTGTAGTCAACATCTTGAACTTGTCAAACCCTTTTACGCACAAGTCGAGCTTTGTAGATAGTAACACTACTATCAAGATGTCCGCCTCCTCTTGAAGATCCATTTATTCTCAATGGCTTGCCGATCATCGAGCAAGTCAACCAAAGTCCATACTTTGTTCTCATATTATGGATCCCATCTCAGATTTCATGGTCTCAAACCATTTCATGGAATCTGGCTCATCATCGCTTCCTCATAGTTCGAGGTTCATCATGGTCTAGTAACATGACTTCTAGAATAGGATTACCGCATTCACTCGTATGGATCTTACTCCTCGAAGACCCACGAGGTTTGGTAGCAACTTGATCCTGAAGTTTCATGATCATCATCATTAACTTCCTCACTAATTGGTGTAGGAATCATCGAACTGATTTGTGATGAACTACTTTCCAATAAGGGAGAAGGTACAATTACCTCATCAAGTTCTACTTTCCTCCCACTCACTTCTTTCGAGAGAAACTTTCTCTAGAAAGGATCCATCTTAGCAACAAATATCTTGCTTTTCGGATCTGTGATAGAAGGTGTACCCAATAGTTACCTTTGGGTATTCTATGAAGACGCATCTCCGATTTGGGTTCGAGCTTATCGTGAAAACTTTTTCACATAAGCATCATAACTCAAACTTTAAGAAACGCATACCTTAGGTTTTCATCGCTAAACCATAGTTCATACGGTGTCATCTCAACGGATTTAGATGGTGCCCTATTAAACGTGAATGCAGCTGTCTTTAATGCATAACCCAAAACGATAGTGGTAAATCGGTAAGATACATCATAGATCGCACTATATCAAAATAAAGTACGGTTATTAACGCTCGGACACACCATAACGTTGTGGTGTTCCATGTATGGAGTAGTGAAACTATTTCACATTGTTTTAATCAAGACCAAACTCAGAATCTCAAATATTTTTCCTCTCATGATCATATCGTAGAAACTTTATTTTCTTGTTACGATGATTTTCCACTTCACTCTGAAATTCTTTTGAACCTTTCAACTATTTCAGACTTATGTTTCATCAAGTAGATATACCCATATCTCGCTCAAATCATCTTGTGAAGGTCGAAAATAACGATACCCTGCCATTTAGCATCAACACTCATTGGATCGCATACATCGGTATGTATTATTCCCAATAAGTCAAGAGCTTGTTCCATTGTTCCGAGAACGGAGTTTTGGTCATCTTGCCCAAAAGGCACGGTTCGCAAGCATCAAATGATTCATAATCAAGATTCCAAAAGTCCATCAAGATGGAGTTTTCTTCATGCGCTTTACACCAATATGATCTAAACGGCAAGTACACAAATAAGTTGCACTATCATTATTAACTTTGCATCTTTTGGTTTCAATATTATGAATATGTGTATCACTATGATCGAGATCCAATGAACCATTTTCATTGGGTGTAAACTATATAAGGTTTTTTCATGTAAATGTAACAACAATTTATTCTCTTACTTAAATGAATAATCAGTATTGCAATAAACATGATCAAATCATATTTATGCTCAACACCAAATAACACTTATTTAGGTTCCACACTAATCCCGAAAGTATAGGGAGGTGGATGATGATCATATCAATCTTGGAACTACTTCCAACACTCATCGTCACTTCCCCTTTAACTAGTTTCTGTTCATTCTCGCAACTCCTGCTTCGAAGTTACTACTCTTAGCAACCTAACCAGATCAAATACCGAGGGGTTACATGAACACTAGTAAAATACACATCAATAATCTGATATCAAATATAACCTTGTTCACTTTGCCATCCTTATTATCCACCAAATATTCTGGGGTAGTTCCGCTTCCAAAGGACTTAGTTCCATTGCAGCAAAAGTACTCGGTCTCGTGCTTAGGTCTAGACTTGGGTTTCTTCACTGAGCAGCAACTTGCTTGCCGCTCCTTTGAAGTTCCCCTCTTCCCTTTGCCATTTTACTTGAGACTAGTGGTCTTGTCAACCATCAACACTTGATGTTTTTCTTGATTTCTACCTTCACGATTTTAGTATCGCTAAGAGCTCGAGAATCCTTTTCGCCATCCCTTGCATACTATAGTTCATCACGAAGTTCTACTAACTTAGTGATGGTGACTAGAGAATTCGTCAATCACTATCTTATCCGGAAGATTAACTCCCACTTGATTCAAGCGATTGAAGTACTCGTATAATCTGAGCACATGCTCACTAGTTGAGCGATTCTCCTCCATCTTTTAGCTATAGAACTTGTTGGAGACTTCATATCTCTCAACTCGGTATTTGCTTGAAATATTAACTTCAATTCCTCGAACATCTCATATGGTCCATGACGCTCAAAACGCCTTTGAAGTCCCGATTCTAAGCCGCTACATGGTGCACTATACTATCAAGTAGTCATCATTTTGAGCTAGCCAAACGCTCATAACGCCCTCGTGATCTGCTCCCCGCAATAGGTATGTTACCTAGCGTGCATCAAGGACATAATTCTTCTCAGCGCAGCAATGAGGATAAACCTCGATCACGGATCCTATCCGCATCATTGCTACTAACATCTTTCAATACAATTTTCTAGGAACACATATAAAAACATAGGGAAGCAACAACGCGAGCTATTGATCTACAACATAATTTGCAAAATACTACCAGGACTAAGTTCATGATAAATTTAAGTTCAATTAATCATATTACTTAAGAACTCCCACTTAGAAAAACATCCTCCAATCCTCTAAGTGATTATGTGATCCATTTCAACTACACCATGACCCATCATCACGTGATGGAGTAGTTTCAATGGTGAACATCAATATGTTGATCATATCTACTATATGATTCACGCCACCTTCGGGTCTCCGTGTTCCGAGGTCATATCTTATATGCATAGCTCGCTGGCAAGTATAACCTCGAGTATTCTGCGGTGCAACTGTTTTGCACCCGCTGTATTTGAACGAGAGCCTATCACACCCGATCATCACGTGGTGTCTCAAAGACGAAGAACTTTCGCAACGGTGCATACCAGTGGAGAACACTTTGATAATTTAGTAAGGGATCATCTTATAATGCTACCGCCAATCAAAGCAAAATAAGATGCATAAAGGATTAACATCACATGCAATCAATATAAGTGATATGATATGGCCATCATCATCTTGTGCTTGTGATCTCCATCTCCGGCACCGCCATGATCACCATCGCCACCGCGCCGACACCTTGATCTCCATCGAGTATCGTTGTCGCCTCGCCAATCTTATGCTTCTACGACTATCGCTACCGCTTAGTGATAAAGTAAAGCAATTACATGGCGCTTTGCATTTCATACAATAAAGCGAACAACCATATGGTTCGCCATTGCCGATAACTCGTTACAAAACATGATCATCTCATACAATAAGATATAGCATCACGCCTTGACCATATCACATCACAACATGCCCCTGCAAAAACAAGTTAGACGCCCTCTACTTTGTTGTTGCAAGTTTTACGGGCTGCTACGGGCTGAGCAAGAACCGCTTTACCTACGCATCAAAACCACAACGATATTTCAAATAGACTCCGCTTTAACCTTCTCAAGGACCGGGCGAGCCACACTCGATTCAACTAAAGTGAGAGAGACAGACACCCGCCGTCACCTTTAAGCAACGAAAGTGCTCACAGCGGTGAAACCAGTCTCGCAGAAGCGCACGCGTAATGTCGGTCCGGGCCGCTTCATCTCACAATACCGCTGAACCAAAGTATGACATGCTGGTAGGCAGTATGACTTGTATCGTCCACAACTCACTTGTGTTCTACTCTGCATGACATCAACGCATAAAACCAGGCTCGGATGCCACCGCTGGGGAACGAGTAATTTCAAAAATTTTCCTACGATCACGCAAGACCATGGTGATGGCATAGCAACGAGCGGGAAGAGGTCCGCCCACGCACTCAGAGACCGAAAGCGAAGCGCTATAACAACGCTGTTGATGTAGTCGACGCCTTCACGATCCGACCGATCCAAGCACCGAACGATTGGCACCTCCGAGTTCTTGCACACGCTCAGCCCGATGACGCATCCCCGACTCCGATCCAAAGAAAGTGTCGGGATGAGTTCCACAAGACGACGCAAGGCAGGACGATGATGATGCTCCACTCCGACGCAGGCTTCGCCTAAGCTCCGCACGATATGACTCCTGGTGAGGTCTTTCGCCATGCTGCGATATATGACCGGGCGGAATATGGTGGAAGGGGCACCGCACACGCCAAGGAAATCAACTTGTGTGTTTTGGGGTGCCCCTGCCCCCTCAGATATAAAGGAGCCAAGGGAAGGTGGCCGCCAAGAGGAGGAGGCGCACAAGGGAGTCCTACCCTCCCGAGTAGGACTCCCCAATCCTAGTTGGAATAGGATTCCTGAGGGAGAGAGAGAGGGGGGGGCAATCACCTTCCTAGTCCTAATAGGACTAGGGGGGGGGCGCGGCCACCTAGGGCTGGCCCTTCCTTTTCCCTCCAAGGCCCACTATGGGCCCATGTAGTTCCCGGGTTCCGGTGAACCTCCCTGCATCTAAGAATTCTCCGATTTCACCTCGAACCTTCCGATGTCCAAATGTAGGCTTCCAATATATCAATCTTTATGTCTCGACCATTTCGAGACTCCTCGCCATATCCGTGATCACATCCGGACTCAACAACCTTCGTGCATCAATACTATAAACTCATTATGAACCGCCATCAAACGTTGTTGCATGGACTTTACGGGTTCGAGAACTATGTAGACATGACCTAGAACTATTCTCGGGTCAATAACCAATAGCGAACCTGATGCCCATATTGGCTCCTTTACATATTCTACGAAGATCTTTATCGGTCAGACCGCGATAACAACATACGTTGTTCCCTTTGTCATCGGTATGTTATTTACCCGAGATTCGATCGCGGTATCCAATACCTAGTTCAATCTCACATCGCAAGTCTCTTTTCTCGCTCCGTAATACATCATCTCACAACTAACACATTTAGTTGCAATGCTTGCAAGGCTTTATGTGATGTGCATTACCGAGAGGGCCTAGAGATACCTCCCGATAATCGGAGGACAAATCCTAATCTCAAATATGCCAACCCAACATGTACCTTCTGGAGACACCTGTAATGTACCTTTATAATCACCCAGCTTACGCTTGTGACGCTTGGTAGCACCCAAAGTGTTCCTCGGCAAACGGAGTTGCATAATCTCATAGTCATAGGAACATGTATAAGTCATGAAGAAAAGCACTAGCAACAAACTATAACGATCAAAAGCTATGCTAATGGAATGGGTCATGTCAATCGATCATTCAACCAATGATGTGATCCCGCTAATCAAATAACAACTCCTTGTTCATGGTTAGGAAACATAACCATCTTTGATTAACGAGCTAGTCAAGTAGAGGCATACTAGTGACACTCTGTAGGTTTATGTATTCACACATGTATTATGTTTCTGTTAATACAATTCTAGCATGAATAATAAACATTTATCATGATATAAGGAAATAAATAATAACATTATTATTGCCTCTAGGGCATATTTCCTTCACGATTGTGTCTTGGGGCAGTGCTCCGTTGTGAGGCAGCAAGGCGTTGGGTCCGGATTGTTGTTTTGACCCTTCCCATAGTACGGATGGCTTGAAACAGTCGCTCCAGAAGATGTTGGGAGGGACGGCATCAAAGGCTTTTGCACCGATGCGCTAATAACAGACGCTGTTCGGTTGTTATCTCTGCTATATGATGAAATTCGAGCCCTTCTAACCGGCTGACATTTTTAGGACCGCATTGTTGCATGTTGCCATTTTCGGATCTTTTGCATCAAAGTCTCCGCTTGTTTGAGACATCGCGAGGTTCAATCCCCGCGCACCTCTAGGCGCTTAATGCCCATGGAGACCGCCATCCCGAGGCCGTGCGTATGGGCCTCGATTCGGCCGCGCTTGTTGGAGTCCGTGATACATTATCTCAAGGACGATGGACTGTGTCCCGGCTGGGGACGTTGACGACGCCAGCCCCCAGGCCGCCAACATTTTGGAGCCAGCAAAGTGCATGATCCAATTGAGTATGCGCTGCACTCTTTAGGGAGTTCGCCGGGTCCATTCGCCAATAAGTCGCCAAAACTCTGTACTTTAATAGCTCGTCGTGGCTTATAGGTTATGTCGAATGGAAGGAGCTCTATGGCCCATTTAGCAATCCGCCCATCGCGGCCGCGTTGTTTTATAATGTCGTTAAGAGGTACTCGGAGGCTACCAAGCTATCTAACACTCTTGAAAGTAGTGTCGCAGCTCCGGATGCCATGAACACCGCCAGATGCTATCTTTTTGATAATGTGGGTACTTGACTTGTATGGAGTTAGGACAGTGGACACATAGTAAACCGGTTTTGAAGAGGGAACTGTGGTCCATCCGCTTCGCTCGACGACGAAAGCAACCTACTGATAACTTGATGTGCAGCGATATATAATAGCATTGGTTCGCCCATGTTGGGCGCGACCAGACCGGATTTTTTGCCAATATGGCTTTTATTTCTTCGAGTCTGCCATATGCATCCGTTCCACTGGAAGTGTTCTTGGGTACGCGGAGGAGGCGGTAAGGGGTAACGCTTTTCTCCAAAACGAGAAATAAAGCGGCTTAGAGCCGCCACGCATCCAGCCAATTTTTGTATTTGTTTGAGGTCTTTGGAATATCCAATTGTGACAGGGCTCGGATCTTGGCTGGGTTTGTTTCAATTCCTCTACCGGACACAATGAAGCCCAAGAGTTTTTCAGCCGAACGCCAAGACGTGATTTTCCCGGATTGATCTTAATGTCATATTTTCGGAGATTGTCGAATGAGCCTCAAGTCGCCTACTAGAGTTTCGACATGCTTGGATTTGACGACCACGCCATCTACATATGCTTCCACTATTTTGCCGATCCGTTTGCCGACATGTCTAAATCATGCTACGCGATATGTTGCGCCGGCATTTTTGAGCCCGAAGGGCATTGTGTTGAAGCGTAATGGGCCGATGGAGGATGAATGTCATAGCGGTTGGTCCGGTCCGCCATCTTGATTTGGTGGTAGCCGAGTACGCTACGAGGAAGCACAATGAGTCGTGGTCTCTGCTGAAGCGCCGATAATTTGATCAATGCGGGGAGGGGAAGGGATCCTTCGGGCAAGCCTTATTAAGGTCTTTGAAATCAACACATAGGCGCCAGGATTTATCCTTCTTGGTACCATCACCAGATTTGCTAGCCAGTCCGATGTTTTATATCTCTCGATGAATCCGCTTCCGTAAGTTTGGCTAGCTCTCTCCCATGGCCTGCCTCTTGGTTCTAAAGCTACCAAGAGCCCGCTTGACCTGCCTTGAACTTTTTATGGTATTTAGGCTGTGTTCTCAATGACATGGGATTCCTGGCATGTCCGGAAGGGTGCCTGCAAAAATGTCCCAGCTTTTCTTAGAAATTTCTCGAGTGCAGCCTACATCAGTGGTTGAATTGTGCCCCAATGGAGGCCGCTTTTGTGGTCCGCTGGTGGACTTGAATTTGACTATTTCATCCGCCGGTTTAAAAGAGGTGGACTTGGATCTTTTATCAAGTATCACATCGTCCCCTGTTCACCGTGGAGCACATCGCGATGAGTTCCTCGGCCGCTAGGGCTTTGGATAGTGCCTCGAGGGCTAGTGCGGCTGTTCTTGTTTTGCCGCCGAGTGCTATGTTCGGATAACTAGCGAGAGTGATGATTCCGTTAGGTCCGGCATTTTAAGCTTCATGTACCCATAATGTGGTATAGCTTGAAAAAGTTGTGAATGCCTCTCGCCCTAATAAAGCATGATATCCACTGCTGAACGGGCCACTTGAAATGTGACCTCCTCGACCTGTAATTGTCCCGCGAAATAACACTACGCCCAAAGCATGATTTTCCTGTGCAGCATGCTTCCTGCTAGGATTATTCCTCTAAAGGTTGTGCCGCTTCACTCAATGCGGTTCTAGTCTATTTCATTTTTCGGAGGGTTTCTCAGAGATGAGGTTTAGTCCGCTGCCGCCATCCATGAGTACCTTAGTAAGGGCGAAAGCCGCCCACTATTGGACCGAGGACCAATGCGGCCGGTGCTCGCAAGCTGTTCGATTTAGGGTTCACACCGCATTAAAGGTAATAGCCGTGGTCACCCATGGATTTATTGTTGCTACTTGGTAGACTTCGCAAGGTAAGTGAGTGTTCGCTTCGCATGTTATTTGATGCGAAAGTCTTGAAGACTGCTAATCGTGCATCGTGTTGCCGGGCTGGGACTCGAGGCTAGAAGCTTTCGCCACTTTTGGCCACCTCGTTGTAGTATCCAACATGCTCAAGGCTATGAGTTGGAGTGGCGCTGCTGCTAAGGCGAATTTTGTGCAGGTCCGCTTAGCCAACCCTCCAAGACGGTTCCGCGTCTTTAGGGGTTTTTGTTTTTGATGTATAAACCAGTGCTTGGTGATGATGCACCATTTTATTTTCGGACTAGGGCTATATTCAAATGGATTATCCCAAAATTTACTTTCGTTTTCCAAGCACTTCCATCGCACAAGACTTTTTGTACTATGGTCACAAAGTCAGCAAAGCGTGTATTCATGCAATGACTTACGGCGCTTAGGATTCCCTTGTCCGCAATTATTGCAGAAAAGTGAGATTATGCCCTTCTCTTCGGCAGTCCTTTATCCCGCCCATAACTCAGGAGGAATCGCCTAGTAATGATGTAAGGCTTCAGGGGCTTCTGCCAATTCGGGATAGATCGCTAATGTTTGGGTGGGCGGTGAACTAGATCCTGAACCCCGCCCAATTTAAGACTCAAGGGCCGAGAAGTTTCAACTTGGAAGTTTGGATTTTGAATGCTATCCAATGAATCCAACCCGCCACCGACTTCTAAGTTCGGGCTTGATCGACATCCGTCCCTCTCGGGAATCCGCATGGAGGATCGAACCGGACGTAGCTAGTCCTTAAGATAGAAGAAGAATCACCGCATTGCTCCTCTATCACAGCAACATGATGGGTAGCCCGGGAGAGTTGATCTCTCTCGATCGGTTTTAAGTCCGATCCGTCGTAGTCCTGTGGCGACTCGAATGGCGGCGCGATCCAAGAGCTCGCTTACGAGGAGAGCTCGATCGATCTAACTGCTCGCAAGTTCCGAAAGTTAATGTGAAGATTGGTTTTGATGACCCGAGAGGTCATCGCTGGCAGGTGGGTGGTACGAATCATGGGTCATAAGAAAATCACCTAATCAAGAGTTCCACCAGTGGCCAAGGCCTTTTACGTATAGTATCGCTTTTAAAGACGGATGAGGATTCCTTCCTCGACGGCGACAAGCATAGAGGAACTCAATGAAAGCACCAAAGCCGTGTCAAAACCGCGGATCTCGGTAGGGGGTCCCAACTGTGCATCTAGGCGGATGGTAACAGAGACAAGGGACACGATGTTTTACCTTTGTTCGGCCCTCTCGATGGAGGTAATACCCTACCCCGCTGATTGATATTGATGATATGGTAGTACAAGAGTAGATCTACCACGTAGATTAGAGAGGCTAAACCCTAGAAGCTAGCCTATGGTATGATTGTTGTTCGGGTCCCACGGACTAAAAAACCTCCGCTTTATATAGACACCGGATAGGTTAGGGTTACATGAGTTGGTTACAATGGTAGGAGATCTACATATCCAGACGCCAAGCTTGCCTTCCACGCCAAGGAAAGTCCCATCCTGACACGGGACAAAGTCTTCAATCTTGTATCTTCATAGTCCAGAGTCCGCCAAAGATGATAGTTCGCTATCCGACACCCCCCTAGTCCAGGACTCCTCACTTACCAAGAAGGTGGATATGTCGGTTTTGTAAGGACTTTGGTATGAAGTGCGAGGAAGCCCGGGCCCAATGCTGTCGGTGCAACCGCATGCTGCACCAAATGCAAGTGCAAGTGTTGGTGCAGGTGCCGTCGTCACCGCTGCTGCCGTAGATGGTGCTCCCTGTAGAGCTGGTGCCGTGTCGGCGTCTCGATCCTCCTAGATGATCTGACTGAATACGCCGACGTGTCGGTGCGCCCAACTTAGCCGGATCGACTGAAGTCACTGCCTGCCGCTGCTAGAGCAATCGCCGGTGCTCGGGATCTCGGGCGAGATCGCGCGATCGTGGTCCGGTCTTCTATGATCAGCTTTCTAACTTGACTCAGGATCCATGACCGTGATCCAGTTTTTCTTTCATTTCTTTTTAAACGCGAAAGCAGGACTAATTGTATGCGTTTTGTTAAGCCAAATCTGCAGCTTCATCATAGGGATTCAGCTTGTACTCACCAACAGATCGATCCAATTTTTTCCAATAATATAAGTGATGGATAAAGGCTTCACATCGACACCATATAAGAAGTGAAACCTTCAAAAATAGTCATCGAGAGCAAAACAACGGTTTATTCTGTGATGAATGTCACATGGCAAAACCTGCATCTAAAATTGCAGGAAAAAAAAGAAAACATGACATTAAATCAATAAGATTTAGACAGTAAATCAATAAGATTTACTTGATGTGAAATGAGTGAACTCTTACCAGGAAATCACTATGTTGAAGTACTAAAATGTAAGATTCATCATCAACCAACTATGTGGCATGCGGGGCCTGCCTACTCCCACAAAGCAAAGACATTCCAAAGGTGGTGACAAATCGATGGACCTAACATCCATGGACTGGAAATCCTGGTGGTGCGATAAACCCTGCAATGCATATAGATATTGGAGTGTAAACTATAATTGATAAACCGTCCTCACAAAAAATATGATCTGATACTTCAAAATGTAACCTGACTCTAATTGAGTGGACAGATATTAAAATAGACCGTCTCGGGGATCGACCACACACCAAAAGCTGTAGTACTAATAAACATACATGTGGTTCACAAACACAAATCAAGTAATCGAACAATAGTACTTACTACGCATAAAGCCAAGTTGTACTAATTAAACTCTGCAGACTATTTCTTGCCACCGACCTACCTGGATGAACCCCGTGACAACTCGATTAGGCCATGGACTTCGTGGTGGAGATGTTCACATGCACCATCACCATCTTGTCAACCTTTGAGAACCTAACAGAGTGGTCTTTCCACTCATAAACATGATGATGAAGACAGGCTGCATCAGATTTGTTGGGAAGCTTACAAGAACCACACCTTCGTGAATCGAAGGCACAACCAGGAAATTGTTGTGGTCCGGCATAGCCTCGAGAACACGCCTCGACAACAATGCTACCAGTGAAAACACTAGTTCAAGACACGGGCGCGATAAGGACACAACAGCTGATAGTTCAGCAGATGGAACTCATCATCGTGTCTTCAGCTTCACACGGCATGACTTTGAGAACTTCATCTCCATCGGGGACCTCGGTTCTAATTCAAAAGAAACCATATTTCATTACTACCTCCGCTCAGAAATATAAGATGATTTTCGATATTATACTCCATATATGACTACATATATGACGTAAATGAGTGAACAAAGACACTAGAACATGTCTTCAAAGGCATGAGAGCAGAGAGGGATTACATACAATATACATAATACAAGTTACTCGAGGCAAATATACCTCTTAAAATGTAGCATTGATAAATATAGTATTTCTTCCTCATTCCAAAATTCTTGTCTTAGATTTGTCTAGATACGGATGTATCAAGTCACATGTTAGAATTAGATACATCCGTATTCAGACAAATCTAAGACAAGAAATTTGGGATGAGGGAGAAGTTGAAAGTAATCTATAAGAAATCAGTGTCAACCTCTCGTAAGTTTTGGTCAAAGAGGAATTTAGAAACCATCTATTTGGCACACTAAAAATCACATGCAAGATCACCTGCAAGTTGTACTACCAGACTAGTACCATCAGGTGTTAGATGAAAAACACGATCAAGATCGAGAAAAAGATCGTCAACAAGAGACATTACCTGGACTTGCTTAATGAGGGATCCCGGAGAGGGGGGCTTGGACAGGGCGATGGCTTTGAGCTTGTCTCATGTAGTCTCTTGCTGGGTGCTTGCACTTCTTCGTATTCATGAGCCTTCGACGGTTTTGGCTGAAGCCATAGACATCACGCCAAGCCGGTGCTCCAAGGCCCATCCAAGAGAGGAAGCTAAGAGAGAAGAGTGAAAGGAGGAAATAGATGAGGGAGAAGTTGCTGCAGTGGGGGTTTTCTTCAAGAGAGGAAGCTCGAGAGAAGAGGAAATGATGGTTGTTTCGTCCCATTCAACTTATCTGCCGGAAAGGAGGGGGCTTTGTGATTTGACGGCTCATTGGGCATTATCAGAAGCGGTTCGACCGGGGTAGTCTACTCGTCACTTACTACGGAGTAATTTATGCATATGGTGGAGCTGTGGGGTCACACCTTCCACACGGGCGAAAGTGAGTAATTTAGTGCATGGTCGGAGGAGGATCCATGACGGTAGAGTGTGTGTCCACTGCTTTTTCATTATGAAGAAAAAACGACATGTTAAGCTGCTTTCCACTCTTATGACGGAGGAGGCTAAACACGGCAGGCACTTGAACATATACATCGCTTCCTACTACTAGGCATGTGCAGTGGTTCATACATCAAGACTACACAATCTTGTTGCAGTGTTGTGCGATGTCAACTACTTCCTATATAACATAGTACCGCTTTTTCGATCGTCTGGCCGAGAATGAACGGTGAGATCAATGTTAATGTAACTAGGTCCATAACAAGACGGAGAGTACGCTAGCTGGGTAAAGATCTCATTTAAACATGAACCATATGAAGAAGCATCATCATAGTGTTAGACAGGGTGTATGAAGGGTGTACTGATGGGAGCAAAAGTTCCTCTCGACCCACTTTTGGGTGTTTCTGCAGAGTGCATGAAGGGTGCATGAGTCCACACTAGTAGGTTGACAAACATACACTAAGAGGAAACAACTATATTGAGATGAGAATGCAACCAAACACACCCACACGCTTTGAGTGCTACTGTGACGGATCTGCACTGCCCGAAGTTTGATCCAACGTCAGAAAGCGCCGAGACATGGACATGCCCATGCAGAGGGCGCCTAAACACCACCAAGTCCTCTCGCTTCTCAAGGCGCATGACGTTGGTGATGCAGGGTGCAACCGCACAGATCCCGCCTCCCCGGTCGACGGGAGCTAGCTCACAAAGACGGTGTCCAATGGCTCAATGGATTCCGTGACGGAGCTCTCGAAGGATTCGCCAAGAACGACGGGACGGCAGAATACGCAGAACCCTCCTTGTCCAGCTCAGCTTTCCACCATCGCGCTGGAGATGGCTCAGCTCCTGGAGATATAGGTGAAGAAGGAGACTAGTTCGTGAAGCAGCAGCTCGCTGAAGTTTCGACCGGGTGGTCGAACGGGTTTAGCCCGACGGCACAACATCGCCGCTACTGGCACGACCGGTAGGCATCACAGAGCAAGCAACACGCAGCGTGGCAACTTGGTTCACCAAGTGGCCGAGGCGATCTCGACCTCGCCACGCTGCCTGGCCAAGGCTCAGCCTGCCTCCCTGACGGCCTATCATATCTCCCGCTTGCAGGCAACGCCACACGCCTCGAGTATCTTTGTGGTGTGGCCGCCGCTTTTGAAGCTCCGTGAACTCCCAAGACATAACGGAGGAGCATGGCACTCTCTCCTCCTGAGCTCACGGAGCTCCACGCCCTGGCCCTGAACTCGCATCCTGGCATGGAGCCTCGTGTCAGCGCCACCCTGACTCCTGATCTCGGGCCGTGACCGCCATGGCACCAGGTAGAAGCAATGGGGAGAGGAAGCAAAGGGGCGAAATCACTGAAAGGCAATGCAATCTACGGAAGGCGGAGAGGAGCCAACCGAGGAGCGGGGAATCTTTGGTTTTCACCACGGTAAACACCACCAAGACTTCTCACATCAGGAGAAGTGAGTTTACAAAGCGGAGTCATCGTGGACTAATTGCTACCGCGCCTGCCCTGGCCAATCAAAAAATTAAAAATCCCCGGCCTACCTCCAAGAATCAAAAATTTAAAATCCTGCCGCACCCAAACACCAGAGCAAGGTCACGTGGATATTTAAATTTACCTGCTGGCAAGTAGATAAAAAGGGTGGAAAAATAAATGTGCGCGGCGGCTCAGCTAATCGGTTTAACTAGCCCAACATGTTAGCCACCGTGCTTCACCGATGTACAAGCGGAAAGGTGGTCTTTCGTGATTTGACGGCTCATTTACTTGCTTCAAGCGCCACGACCGAGGAGGACCCAGAAAACGCGCGGTAGGGTGTCCCACGCCAGAAGAATATATGCATGCACCACCCGAGGACCCCAAAATCACATGGGTAGGGTGTGCCACGCCCTCTGACCGAGGAAAATGTGCATGTAAAAATATATCAGACGATTTAGTACCTATGGTTCGACTCTGACCCATGCCACCACCAAAAACACCCCACTAGCCCAACAGCTTTCATCATGCAAACGTGGCACGGTTAGTCTGGCTCTCGACCAGCCGCAACGCCTCTTGTTCTAGGCGATATCTTCTATTTTCCAAGCTTTTTTATTTGTAATAACACCACGGCAAGCTAGCTTCGCCGTGTGTGCCCCGCAAAGGTTAGACGACGGAGAGAAGAGAGATTGAGATCGCAGACCTGGGACCACCTGTAAGTGAGACAACGGTCACGTAACGTGTTGACGAGGAACTCCCTCACTCTACTCAACGCAAGTAATCAGATAAAATCAAGTTATGGGACAAAGCCAACAACCGCTCGCTTTTTTCAGTGCTATCGACTTACGCTTTGTAGTCCAGGTTGCTAGTTCAATCTCGCTTTCAGATTTGTTAGTTTTAGGTCCAAATTTGATTAATGACAAGTGGGACCCTGCTGTGTTGTTCCGATATTTCAATGTAGGATGGTTTTTTTGAACACTTTTGCTGTTAGACAAGTAAGTGCACGATTTACACGTATTTTGCAAGTTTATTTAACAAAAAGGACAGCGCATAGAATATCACATCCATCCCGCAGCTTAGATACTATGGTGATACGAAGTTTTTACACTGTTGGAAGTGAGATCCAATGGCTTGGGAGTAGTCTTTGTAATTCTGGGAAATTTCCAAACTCTCCAAAGTTTTTTTTGCAAATAAAACATTCAGGCTCGTGTGTGTCCGCTGCATCTTCGATCCAACGCTCCCCGGTGCTAATATTAGGTTCTCCCGTAGCTTAATTACCCGCTACGGTGATATGAGCATCTAGGTTGTATGATCAAGTGATCAGATGGCACATGCATAGTACTTGTACTTTCAGCATTTCCCAAACTCTATCACCGTGATATTGCAAAAAACATTCAAACCTCCTATCAGGGGTCAGTTAGATTCAAGAACTCATATCACCATAGAATCTATGGTGCGGGAGCACCTCATACCTCGCCGCGAGAAAAACATAAGGTGCTATCGCAGCTTGGATGCTACGGTGATACGAGCTTGGAGGTCGCTTGATCCGAGATCCAATGGCATCTCGAGCGCCTTTGTGCTTGTAGGCAAGTGGTCGAACTCTTTGGGGCTTTTTTCGCAAAAACCATTCAACCACCGAGGAGGAGGTGTGTGTCACAGATCCAACGCCTCAAGAGCTTGTATCACCAAAGCATCTAAGGTGTGGTGGCACATGATATTCTTACATACAGGAGAATATGATGTCCTCCTTCATCTTAGATGCTACGGTGATACGAGCTTCGAGGTCGCTGGATATGGGATCAAAGGGCATCTAAGTAGTTTTGTACAAATTGTGTGCAATTCTCAAACTCATCAAGGTTTCATCAAAAAAATTAAGACACATCATGTGAGCTGCAATATCTCATATCTACAAGCTCCAAGCAACTCAGACGGCATATAGCATGTAAGGTATGGGGCACATGATATTCTCCTGTGGGAGGAGGGGTGGGGTGCACAACCAATCGGTGGTTGGGAGGGTGGGAACAAATATAATCTAAACAACCCTAAATGTAGCTCCACGTTTTATCTAAGGTCGAGGGGTTGACCTCGACAATCATAGCTCCGCTTAAACACAACATTTGCATGTATCAGTAGTACTAGACTTAATATTCATGTTTCGCTTTCATGTTCATTTTAAATATTGAACCGAGGACCATGGATGTCTTATATTTTACTCCTTTCGTTTCCTAAATATTAGTCTTTTAGAGGCTTCAAATGGACTGGCACATACGGATGTATATAGACATATTATAGAGTTTAGATTCACTCATTTTCTCTGTATGTAGTCACTTGTTGAACTCTCTAAAAGACTAATATTTTGGAATAGAAGGAGTATTTTAACTCGTGTCATACATGCATGGGTTGAAAAATAGATGCACTATACTTATTGGATTGTTGTTGTGTTCGTATGCTGCATGTGTGTGTGTGTGTGTGTGTGTGTGTGTGTGTGTGTGTGTGTGTGTGTGTGTGTGGTCATGTGCTTGATACATACAAAGTTTCTCTACCTCCATATTGTTCATCTTTTTAAATTTGAATTTGCATTGCAAAACTTACTAGGGATACAATGAAATGTGAAATCCATGTTGAGATCACTATATCACAAATTCACTCTAATTCAACGAATTCTTCATAAATCAATTACCACGTTGAGATTAGTATTTGCAAGGAAAATACAGGTATTGTAATACACATAGATCGCTCTCCGCAATTTAAAAGGTTCCTTTCAGATTCTCAAATGGTAGGACCCATCATGCGCATCAGCAGACCTTGGCTCGTGTTGATCCTATAAAAAACGGGCTCGTGTCGTTCGGCATGGCGCGTGGTACACACATTAGGCAACCCCAACCGCTTGAGCCTCAAATGCTTTCAAGTCGAAATATCCGGCGGCCGTAATTCCAGCCCTAGGAAATTCCCCTCATGTCCCCGGTCCATAATGACTACCAATGTCACAGCCCTAGAGTTTGCTTGTAACTTGTGGCATTGCATCCATGCATCATGTTCATATTTATTTGAAAGTTGAAATTGGGATGTTGGAAACCCTAGCACCAAATGAATTCAACTAGGTTCAAACTTAAAACATTTCAATGAACCCAAAATGCCCTTCATAAATGCTCACCATCTTTGGTCCCTGCTAAAACCCTCCGCCAAAAATGGTTTCATATTTTTGGAGGCTATTCTCGATTTTTGAATTAAATCATAGTATTTGAATTTGTACATTTAAAATTCTATAAAATATTTTAAATGTCCAAATATTCTTGAAAGCATTTGAGGGCTATTGGAAATAGATTCAAAAGTGCCCACAATTATTTTCAGGATTTTACAAAATGAATTAGTATTTTACAAATTCAAAACAGAGAAATAAAATAGAAAACAAAAACAAATAAGTAAGAGAGAGAGAAAGCCATTGGCCACTCACTCAGACTCACTGGCAGCCCACCTAGCCGCCCACCTGGTGGCCTAGCCCACTGTGTGGCCCATGCCATTATCCTCACCTGCCAAGAGGCGAGGAGGGAGACAGAGCATCGCACTGCGTGGCGACACTCCACCTCCCGCCTGCTCCCCTCGCCACTGCTGGGACACCGAACCTCCTCCCGGCCTCCCTCGACCTCGACATCGCACTTTCCCTCTCCGCTTCTCTCTCTCGCAGCTCCCTCAACACAGCTGAAGGCCGATCGCCAGCTGGCTGCGGGCTACCGCCTTCCCGCAACTTCTCTCCTCCGACGTGTTCCGTCTTCAATCTAACCTCCTCCTTCCTCCTCACCGAGTCGCGGCAACGCCGAAGCCCTCAGAACGCTGCTAACGCCATCTTCTTCAACCTCGGTCCGCTGAGATCGCCGGTGACCGCACGCCGTCACCAACCCTTCCCCGAGCTCCACCTGAAGGCCTCACGTGGACGTGGACTGCAGGAGCCATCGACCTTCCCCATCCTCTTCTTTCTTTTTCTGCGGTCAGTCAGAGCGACCGCACCGAGATCACCAAGCACGCAAGCCGCCGCCTTGCTCGTCTGAACCGGCTTCCCCGTGACTATTTGGTCACGGCGCAGTGCTTTGACAGCGATGTCGCGACCAGAGCACCCCTCAAGACTCAGCTCGCTTGGCAGAGCAGCAAAGACGATCTAGACTGCACTGAGCTCTCGGCTGCTTTTCACGAAGCTCGTCAGTTGCCGGTTCCGCCACCACAAAGCCCGCCACCACTGCTGCTCGACGCGGCGGCCGAGGGCTCTCCAACGAGCCCAAGCACACTCAAACCGAGCCTCTCGTGGGCGATTCTCGAAAGCACCTCCGCTCGCCGGTCTATGGTCAAGCGGCTTAACTCCGCGAAAACGCCCATTAGGCACTAACCTAATGACCTCCCTCGGTCCATGACGATGTGGGCCAGCCTCGTTAAGTTTTGGATTAGTTTAAATCTAAGCCTTAATCAGCACAAAGGACATGGAATGTGGGACCCATGGCTCTAGTTTGACTCCCTTGGTCAGTCTGAGTTGACCTGATGACGCTATCTTGACGTCATGTCGACGCTTATAACTATTTTCTGAAATTTGAATAAATCTAAAAGGTTTAGAAAATCTTAAACTAGTTAAAATTCTAAAATTCATATAAATTTAACCGTGAACTCCGAATGAGATAAATTATATATGAAAATGACTCAAAAAATCCACCCTATCCATCTGCACGCATTTTCATGCATGTTAGAACAACTTATAGCTGCTGTTTAGCACAAATCATATAAATGGCATTTAAATATCCACATATGGAGTTTGAATTTTGAATCTTGTATTCAAACCAACTTCATTTAACTTGCTGCTAGATGCATTAGCTCAATCAACAAAGCATATTGCTATGTCACATCATGCATCATATTGCTGCATTGCATTGATTGTGTTCTTTCTTGTTTGCCGTTATCCTCCCGGTAGACGACGTGCCCGACGACGTGTTCGATGACACCGATGGAGAACTATACTATCTTCGGATGTGTCAGTGCAAGCAAAACCCCTTGTTCATTCCGACATAATCCCACTCTCTCTTTCCTCGCTTCTCTTTACTGCATTAGGACAACAACGATTCATCTGTTCATTTGGCGTGCGGTAGTTGAACCCCTTTATCCTCTCGCATGACCTGTCATTGCCACAAGAATAGATGAAACCCACTAGCATGAGTAGGAGTTGTTTGAGCCTCGATGTGCTCTTACTCATTCATGCTTGTTTGTCGTGCCTGCTATTGCTTAGAGTTGTGTCGTGTCCGATTCATCGGGATGAATTGAGGTGCGTGAACATGTCCTATCGCAGTGAGAGATACAGAAGGTGAGAGAGCCATGTAGGAGTACATGGTGGGTTGTCTCATTGAAACCGCCCTCGTGAACTGAGTTCTGTGTTTGTGATCCATGAACAGTTATTACCACACATTGGGTTCCGAATTCGACCCTCCTCGACTTATTAATCAACTTGATCTCTGCCCAGGAGTTGCAACTAGTTTCCGTGTTTGTAGGTAGTGTTAGTAGTCTACCGAGTGGCACCCGTACAGGTGGCCTTGGGATGACTAGGCACCGTGGCACGGTGTACCAAGTGAGATCCATCCGCACGAGATGGGCTTGGGAACCCCTGACACATCATTTGGGGGCCGGAGCGACACCGCCGGATTCTCTTGGCGGATGGAACCCTAATAGGCGATAAACCTGACTAGATTCTGTGTGGTTAGTCAGGTCAAGGCCGACTCTCGCCAAGCTTCCGCTTAAGGTTACCAAGATACACGACGTGGTATGGTGGTAAGTGGCGAGAGCGCAGGTGAAGTACACCCCAGTGTTATAAATGATCTATTCAATAGCCGTGTCCTCATGTAAAGGACTTCTGGTTGTCACATACCATAGACAAGTGAAAGTGGATACTCTAAATGCGCAAGATAGTGTGAGTGTTATGGATGGCGCTTCGTAGGAAGACGGGAACGGATCCATAGTGGTGTATTGATATGGTGAATATGTGGACTCGTAGCGCCACCTCAAAGAGTTACCTGCAAATGTGAGTCTGAGATAGCTACCGAAGTCAAAGCTGGCTTGCTGCGTCAAACTCCACCACCCCTTTGTTGATAATGATGCATATGTAGTTAGTTATGATGTAAGTCTTGCTGAGTACATTTGTACTCACGCTTTGCTTATTTTATGTTTTGCGAGAGATGTCAGCCTCGCTTAGTAGTTCCGTGGACTTCTGATGCTTAGCTTGTTACCTCTTACACGTATCTTGTGCCCTCAAGCAGGATCTCTGGTAGATAGTCGGGCTTCTCAGCTTTTTTCATTTGTAGATGTATGTACTCGCATATGTTAAGCTTCCACTTGTGCTTGTTGCTTGTATGTTTCAGATGTTGGGTCATGAGACCCATGTTTGTAATATCTCGCCTCCTGAGCCTAATGAATAAATACTTGAGTCAGAGAGTTATGTTGTGATGCCTTGTTGTGTTTACACATATCGAGCATATTGTGTGTATGTTTGAAATGCTTGGTATGTGTGGGATCCCACAATCTAGTTGTTTATCCTTGGCAGCCTCTCATCATGGGGAAATGTAGTCTAGTGCTTCCCGAGCGATAGTAGTCCGCCATGTCCTGGTTCATCGGAGTCCTGCTAGCCCAAAGACTATCGCTCTAGACACTTGATTGGTTCGGCATGTGTTTCACTGCCTCGTGTTCTGTCTCTTCGGGAAATGTCACGCGTGACATCCCGAGTCCCCGCTTAGCCTCAGCAGCCCGGTTCCTTGAGTCCCGTTAGCCCACAGTACCCTGGATTCACATGTCAGTCAATCGACATGCTCGCAAGTTGATTCATGTATGCCTCATCCCCATGGGTTAGTGCCGCTTTGGGTTCACGACCAGCCATGTCAGCCCGGGTTCTTCATATATGGATGCTAGCTACACTATCATATACGTGAGCCAAAAGGCTTAAAACAGTCCCGGCCATGGTAAGGCTTAATACACGTGGGAATACCGTATGCGGAGGCCGCAAAGTGATATGAGGTGTTACTAGCCAGATCGATGTGACTTGGAATCGTGGTCCCGGATAGCTTTGGTATCGTAGCCCGACTGCTCAGAGGATTACCAAGCCAAACCGGTCGGGTTGTGTCTAGAAATGCTTTAGTTATGTAAGGGAATTGATTGTGGAAGGAACGAAGGCTATTTTTACTCCTTATACCTCATGGCCTTCTCGATCCGAAATATCCCTCTCTCTTCTACGGGATTAAGAACTAGGCTTCTCATCTATCTAATAGGATGGCGCGGTTACTTAATCCTTCGACTCTTTAAGATTGTTGGTTTAAGCCCCAGCTCAGTTTATACTACTCCGTGTGTTTATAGTTGGCCTCGAACCTTGATATGATGTTGTTGAGTGGTTATGCCACCATTTTGCACGTATGTCATAAATATTTTTGAGCATTTACGTCAAGTTATGTTGTCCGAGTCATCCAGGTTTCTAAATAGTCTGATGCATTTGCAAATCCTTTCTTCCGCTTTGATGTCCTTTATGGCCAGATTAAGCACCACTAACTCAAAAGCGCTGAGGTAAGTTATTGCCTTGACATATATGTTGGAGCTATTATTATGACCCTAGGTGTTTTAGGAGTTACCTAGTAATCTAGCCATGTTTTGTGTTCCCGTGTGATGATTTGGCCACCATTCTCGAAAAGCATCCCGTGATGCCATTTAGTAGTAGGTATTCTACTCCTCGGTTCTTGACCCAAGATTCACTTCTACTTACCTCGTGTTGATAGCGCTTGCTAGTTCCCTTTAGGTTATTAGTAACTTTGCGATAGTCCTCGAGGTTCTGTGGCATTTCCTTCTTCCAAATACCATGAACTATTTTATGCGAAGTTATTTGAACCAAAAGATCACAATCGAGTACTCTTGAGGAGTTCTCCATTCATAATTGTGACTCGCCAGTCCTACTCTCTCTGCATGGGTTATCCGAAGAAACATGTTGAACTTGGTTCGACATACTAATCTATGCATCCACAACTCGTAAAGATATATGATCCTTGAGTTGTTTCCATCAGGTAGCTGTATTCCGATCCCCGCCTATCGCTTGGTAATCGTGAGTAGTTGTGCATTCATGTTATCGATGCCTATTACCTATGTGGTCCGCAAGCCATTCTATTCCGAATGACTAGGAGAAACAAACTCGCAGACCTCATCCTTATCCAGGATTGGGTCAAAGCAGTTGTATTCTCGCCGATCAAAATGCCAATTCAGCTTTTGTTCTGCTCTCTACCTCAAGTATTACCCACTTTATGTCAGTGAACGTCATGAGAATTGCACTCTTCTCTTATGAATTCTTGACGAGTGATACTTCTCACTACCATTATTCATTCCTCGGTCCCGTGTTGATGTAACCGATATGCCGATAAGTGAATTATGATGTGTGAAATCGATAATTCTAGCAACCTCGTTGCTTGGTAGTTAATGGACAATATTCTCATTCTTAGCGTGTTGGTTATTAAATCATCATACTAAGATTGATCGTGCTACCTAGTCCTTATTTCTCGTGCACCCTTCAATCAATGAGTTAGGATTATTCAATCCCTTGCTTATTTGATCATATCGTCTTGCCCCTCAAAAGCAAGATTGTTCCCTTGAGCTTAATAAATATATCGGTGCACCGCGGACTTTCCAAATATCTTCTTGGAAGTGCTACCAAAGTTGTCGTCGACCGCTATGTTAAGTTCGTGATCAAGTTGGTTTCTTGTAAACCACCCTTCCAAGAACTGTTGGATAACCCCGAGCTAGTTGGTTAAGCTTAAACAACAACCGGGAGAGTTGGAAGATGAAAGCTTGTCCGACTTAGTTCATTTTAAGGATATCCTTTGAGTGTGTGTTGAAGAAAGATGATATCTTCATCGATTGGTCCTCCGATCAGCTTGTTGGATCTATTGCCTTGTCAAAACCTTTGACTTGAGTATGGGCCATCGCTGTCAAATCAGAACTAACGATATTCGTGATGTTGTCTTACTCGTGGTTGATCCCTCGAGCATACACCATTACATCTTTTGGTCCACTCAATACTATCACCGTGTTCACATGATGGTGGAAGTCCAAGGATATGGAAATTCTGCTGAATTGTTGTTGAGTCTGGCTGCAGCATTTTGTCTCCCCCATGATTCATGTTGAACATCAACCTAGTGTTGGAAACTTTTGTAAGCATTGCCTTCGTGGTCCGTTCATGAGGTATATGTTTTGGTGAAAGAAGTGACTTTCTCTGATTCATGTGCATTTGGTGCAAGTTGCCGCCGTGAGTTCGAGAAAGATTGTTGTTTTGTTTCCTATAGAAAGATCCCAAGTCACCATGCAAGTGCGAAGTGCTCTATGGTTTGATAGGTTGGCCGCTCCACTCCATATGTGTCTCTAGCACACCAAGCCACCGATCGATTTTCCTCAAGGAGAAGGAGTCCCTTCATAAGAGCTAATCCGGACTTATGGAAAGACTTCGATATCCTCGATGATGGTTCCACCACCGAACTTGGTAATGTTTAATATAAGACTACTACGTGTCCATGCTTGCCCGACAACAGCGTGTTCACATGTTTGTAGCAGAACCCGCCATGTTTTGGAGCTTACTACCATAGTCCATCCCCTCGAGAATCTCGCAGAACATCATCTCACCGATTTGTGTTGCAACTTTTCCCTTTCGCATAAGCCGTCTCAAATGTCCTGTTACCAACCAGATCTGAATCTCGTGCAGATATGATGGTTGAAACATCCAAGCATTTGGCGCGATGTTCCCAGCTTGCACCCCAGCCATTGTTGTCCAAGATCATCTTCCAAAGTGGACTTACCATGGGTCCCATCCATTTCGATGATAAGCAAAATCATCCATTATGCTTGTCTTTGACAAGGTAGTCCACATCATCCATTCTAGCCGAGTGTGCCATTCTTTCAACCCTTCCAACGATCGATTGTGATTACCTCAGTTGGTATAAAGAGTTTCAATGATCTTTGTAAAAAGTAATTCTTTTGCCACTTAAGGGAATAGTTCCTCGAGTCACCTTTCCCAAAGTGCCCCATTACGGGATCATGGCAATTATTTCTCGCCACCGACGACACCATCCACCATCTTTCTAAGCGTGGGATTGTTGCCCACCAAATCAAACCCCGTCGCTTGTTCTTCCATCCCTCTCGATGTGTTTTGTGTCTCAGCTCGAGAGATATTTCAATGTCTCACTCGATGAGTGATCCTGAGTTGTTCGATCTTCGAGAAGATCGATCCCTCTGGAGTTTTCCCTTTCCTCTCATTGTCATGTTAGTTGGAGTTCAGAGCAAGACATCGAGACAAGGATGGTGATCGTGTCAATGTTCTTATGAAGTGCAACTTGGATCATGGAGATCGTGTTAGCTTGTGTCCCTCTCAGCTTCTTACTCACTTACCTGAATCTCTGGACGAGATTCTTGTTTAGTAGGGGTGAGCTGTCACAACCCTAGAGTTTTCTTGTAACTTGTGGCATTGCATCCATGCATCATGTTTAAATTTATTTGAAAGTTGAAATGGGGATGTTGAAACCCTAGCACCAAATGAATTCAACTAGGTTCAAACATAAAACTTTTCAATGAACCCAAAATGCCCTTCATAAATGCTCACCATCTTTGGTCCTAGCTAGAACCTCTCGCCAAAAATGGTTTCATATTTTTGGAGGCTATTCTCGATTTTTGAATTAAATCATAAGTATTTGAATTTAGACATTTAAATTCTATAAAATATTTTAAATGTCCAAATAATCTTGAAAGCATTTGAGGGCTATTGGAAATAGTTTCAAAAGTGCCCACAATTATTTTCAGGATTTTACAAAATGAATTAGTATTTTACTAATTCAAAAATGTGAGAAATAAAATAGAAAACAGTAAAACAAATGAGTAAGAGAGAGAAAGCCACACGGGCCACTCACCCGGACCCACCCTGCAGCCCACCTAGCTCCGGCCCAGCTGGTGGCTCAGATTCACCAGTGCCCACATCTGCTATCCTCTCCGCCAAGAGGCGTAGAGGAGGGAGATGAGAGACGCCAAGGCCGTGGCGACACGGACACGCCTCCCTCGCCTCGCAAGCGCCCTCGCCACCGCTCG
>JAHIAM010021640.1:0-10579 GCA_021605205.1 Aegilops longissima | reverse complement strand
TACCTTCCCCCAAGCTTATTGCTAATAGCCGTCCGTACACAATTGCATACATGATAGGCTATGGCCATAGGAACATCTTTCATTTTCTCTATCTTCCTGTGGTCGGGCATTGAGTCCGACTCAATTTCACACCTTGTAACATGTAAAACCTTTCTTTGCCGATCCATTTTGAACTTTTTCAAAACTTTATCAAGGTATGTGCTTTGTGAAAGTCCAATTAGCGCCTTGATCTATCTCTATAGATCTTGATGCCCAATATGTAAGCAGCTTCACCGAGGTCTTTCATTGAAAAACTTTTATTCAAGTATCCTTTATGCTATCCAGAAATTTATATCATTTCCAATTAATAATATGTCGCCACATATAATATCGAAATGCTACAGAGCTCCCACTCACTTTCTTGTAAATACAGCTTCTCCAAAAGTCTCAGATAAAACCATATGCTTTGATCACACTATCAAAGCGCTTATTCCAACTCCGAGAGGCTTGCACTGCACATAAATTGATCGCCGAGCTTGCACACTTTGTTAGCACCTTTTGATCAACAAACCTTCTCGTTGCATCATATACAACTCTTCTTCTAGAAATCCATTCAAGAATGCAGTTTTACATCCATTTGCCAAATTTCATAATCATAAATGTAGCAATTGCTAACATGATTCGGACAGACTTAAGCATCGCCACGGGTGAGAAAGTCTCATCGAGTCAACCCTTGAACTTGTCGAAAACCTTTCGCAACAAGTCGAGCTTTATAGACAGCTACATTACCATCGCCAGCCTTCTTCTTAAAGATCCATTTATTCTCAATGGCTTGCCGATCATCGGGCAAGTCAACCAAAGTCCATACTTTGTTCTCATACATGGATCCCATCTGATTTCATGGCTTCCAGCCATTTTATGAATCTGGCTCACCATCGCTTCTTCATAGTTTGTAGGTTCGCCATGGTCAAGTAACATGACTTCCGCAATAGGATTACCGTATCACCGTGCGATCTTACTCCGTTGACCTACGAAGTTTAGTAGAAACTTGATCTCAAGTTTCATGATCAATATCATTAGTTTCTCACTAATTGGTGTAGTTGTCACAGAACCGCTTCTTGTGATGAACTACTTTCCAATAAGGGAGCAGATACGCTTATCTCATCAAGTTCTACTTTCCTCCCACTCACTTCTTTCGAGAGAAACCTTTTCTAGAAAGGATCCAATTTAGCAACGATAATCTTGCCTTCAGATTTGTGATAGAAGGTGTACCCAATGCCTCCTTTGGGTATCCTATGAAGACACATTTCTCGATTTGGGTTCGAGCTTATCTGTTGAAGTTTCTTCACATAAGCATCGCAGCCCCAAACTTTAAGAAACGCATAACTTTGGTTTCTTGCCAAACCACATTTCATGAGGTGTCGCTCAACGGATTTTGATGGTGCCCTATTTAACGTGAATGCGGCCGCCTCTAAAGCATAACCCCAAAACGATAGCGTAAATCGTAAGAGACATCATAGATCGCACCATATCTAGTAAAGTACGACACGACGCTCGACACACCATTACGCTGTGGTGTTCCGTATGCGAGGTAAACTATTCCGCATTTTTCAAATGTAAACCAAACTCGAACTCAAATATTCTCCTCCACGATCGATCGAGAAACTTTATTTTCTTGTTACGATGATTTTCCACTTCACTCGAAATTCTTTGAACTTTTCAAATGTTTCAGATTTGTGTTTCATTAAGTAGATATACCCATATCTGCTCAAATCATCCGTGAAGGTGAGAAAATAACGATACCCCAAGGCCTCAACATTCATTGACCACAAACATCAAGATGTATGATTTCCAACAAATCAGTTGCTCGCCCATAGTTCCGAGAACGCGCTTTTAGTCATCTTGCCCATGAGGCACGGTTCGCAGTACCAAGTGATTCATAATCAAGTGATTCCAAAAGCCCATCAAGATGGAGTTTCTTCATGCGCTTTAATCGATATGACCTAAACGGCAAGTGCACAAATAAGTTGCATTATCATTATCAACTCTCGCATCTTTTGGTTTCAACACTATGAATATGTGTATTACTACTATCGAGATTCAATAAAATAGACCACTCTTCAAGGGTGCATGACCATAAAAGATATTATTCATATAAATAGAACAACCATTATTCTCCGATTTAAATGAATAACCGCCTTGCATCAAACAAGATCCAGATATAATGTTCATGCTTAACGCCGCACCAAATAACAATTATTTAGGTCTAAAACTAATCCCGATGGTAGATGTAGAGGGCGTCAACGCATCACATCGATTTGGAACCATTTCCCACCCAAGATCGTCACCTCGCCCCAGCCAATCTTCGCTAACCGTAGTTCCGCTTGAGGCAAATATTAGCAATAACCAGATCAAATACCCGGTATATCAAAGGTTAGTAAGGTACACATCAATAACATTATATCACATATACCTTTGTTCACCTTGCCATCCTTCTTATCCGCCAAATACTTGGGGCAGTTCCGCTCCAAAGGTCCCCGCAAGAAAACATCGGCCGGCTTAGGTCCGATTTGGGTTTTCTCTTGAGCAGAATTTTTGCTTTTTTGAAGTTCCCTTCTTCTTCCCTTTCCCTTTTCTTGAAACTAGTGGTCTTGTTGACCATCAACACTTGATGCCTTTTTGATTTCTACCTGCTTTAGCATTGCAAGAGCTCGGAATTGTCTTGTCATCCCTTGCATATTATAGTTCATCACGGTTGTAGCTTGGTAGTGATTGGAGAATTTTCAATGACACTATCATCCGAAGATTAACTAGCTTGAATCAAGTGATTATTATACCCACATTTTGAGTATTGTTCACCGAAACTATTCTCCTCCATCTTGCAGCTATAGAACTTATTGGAGACTTCATTCTCTCAATCCGGCATTTGCTTGAAATATTAACTTCAACTCTTGGAACATCTCATATGCTCCATGACGCTCAAAACGCTTGAAGACCCGGTTCTAAGCCGAGCATGGCACACCAACTATAGAGTAGTCATCGCTTTTTTCGCCAGACGCTCACAACTTATGGCATTGTCGAAAGTTCGCACCCCTGCTTCCAGACGAATTCTTCCGGAGAATGAGGATAATCCTCGTTACGGACCCAATCCGTAATTGCTACCATCTTTTCAACTTTGCTTTCAAGGAACGCATTAAAATTCCAAAACAACAAGACGGCCATCTATCTACAAGAAACATAGAAAGCAAAAACTATCGTACTAAGTTCATGATAAATTTAAGTTCAATTAATCATATTAAAAACTCCCACTTAGATGACATCTCTCTATCTTAAGTGATTGTGATCCAAATCAACTAAACCATTCCATCACCGGAGATGGAGTAGTTTTCAATGGTGAACATCACTATGTTGATCATATCTACTATATGATTCACGCCAACCTTCGGTCTCCGTGTTCCGAGGCCATATTTATATGCTAGGCTCGCCAAGTTTAACCTCGAGTATTCCGCGGCGCAACTGTTTTGCACCCGCTGTATTTGAACGAGCTATCACACCATCATCACCGGTGTCTCAAGTGAAGAACTTTCGAACGGTGCATACTGTGGAGAACATCTTGATAATTTTAGTGAGAGATCATCTTATAATGCTACCGCCAATCAAAGCAAGATAAGATGCATAAAGGATAAACATCACATGCAATCAATATAAGTGATATGATATGGCCATCATCATCTTGTGCTTGTGATTCCATCTCCAAGCACCATGATCACCATTGTCACCGGCCGCACCTTGATCTCCATCGAGCATCGTTGTCGCTTCGCCAACTATTGCTTCTATGACTATCGCACGCTTAGTGATAAAGTAAAGCAATTACATGGCTTTTGCATTTTACAATAAAGCGACAACCATATGGCTCCGCCTTGCCGATAACTTCGTTACAAAACATGATCATCTCATACAATAAATATAGCATCACGAGACCATATCACATCAACATGCCCTGCAAAAACAAGTTAGACGCCCTCTACTTTGTTGTTGCAAGTTTTACGTGGCTGCTACGGCTGAGCAAGAACCGTTTTACCACGCATCAAAACCACAACGATAGTTTGTCAAGTTGGTGCTGTTTTAACCTTCGAAGGACCGGGCGAGCCACACTTGGTTCAACTAAAGTGAGAAACAGACACCGCCGTCACCTTTAAGCAACAAGTGCTCAAGCGGTGAAACCAGTCTGCGGAAGCGGACGCTAATGTCGGTCCGGCCGCTTCATCTCACAATACCGCTAACCAAAGTATGACATGTCGGTAAGCAAGATGACTTATATCGCCCACAACTCACTTGTGTTCTACTCTGCATATGACATCAACGGATAAAACCAGGCTCGATGCCATCTGGGGAACGAGTAATTCAAAAATTCCTACGCACACGCAAGATCATGGTGATGGCATAGAAACGAGAGGGGAGAGGTTGTCCACCGTATATAACCGAAGTGGAATATGGTGGAGGGGCACCGACACGCTAAGGAACGATCCGAGATCAACTTGTGTGTCATGGGTGCCCCTGCCCCGTGATATAAAGGATCAAGGGGTGGGCCAGCCCTAGGAGGAGGGGCCGAGGAGTCCTACTCCCACCGGAGACTTCCCCTTTCCTAGTTGGATTAGGACTTGGGAGGGAAGAGAAGGGGGCGCCGCCTTCCTTGTCCTATTCGGAATAGGGAGGGGCGCGCCGCCCTGCCAGCCCTTCCTCTTTCTCCCTCATGGCCCACTAAGGCCCATTAACCCCTGGAGGGTTCCGAATTCTGTTCCTAAAATCCCGATTTCACCCGAACTATTCAAGTCCAAACATAGGCTTCCAATATATCAATCTTTATGTCTCGACCATTTCGAGACTCCCATGTCCGTGATCACATCCGGACCCAACAAACTTCACATCAAAACTTATAAACTCATAATAAACCCATCAACGTTGTTTAAGGGACCTACGGGTTCGAGAACTATGAACATGACCTAGAACTATTCTTGTCAATAACCAATAGCGGAACCCGATGCTCATTGGTCCTACATATTCTACGAAGATCTTTTCGGTCAAACCGATAACAAATAGTTGTTCCCTTTGTCATCGGATGTTATTGCCCGAGATTTGATCGCTTTATCCAATACCAGTTCTTTAACTTTTGCCCGAATACATCATCTCACAACTAACTTATTAGTTGCAATGCTTGCAAGGCTTTGTGATGTATTCCAGAAGGCCTAGAATACCTCCCAAATCGGAGTGACAAAACCTAATCTCAAATACGCCAACCCAACATGTACCTTTGGAGACACCCTTAGTACCCTTTATAATCACCCGCCCTGGACGCTTGGTAGTACCAAAGTGTTCCTCCGAAACGGAGTTGCATAATCCAAGTTACAGAACATGTATAGGCATGAAAAAAAAGCAATATATAAACGATCAAGTGCTAAGCTAACGGAATGGGTCATGTCAATCACATCATTCTCCTAATGATTGATCCCATTAATCAAATAACAACACATGTCTATGGTTAGGAAACATAACCATCTTTGATTAATGAGCTAGTCAAGTAGAGGCATACTAGTGACTTATGTTTGTCTATGTATTCACACATGTATTATGTTTCCTTAATACAATTCTAGCATGAATAATAAACATTTATCATGATATGAGGAAAAATAATAACTTTATTATTGCCCTAGGGCATATTTCCTTCATGAGGCGCCTTCGAGGGAGGTAACAAGTCGGAGGGAAGCCCCATATCTTAGGCCGACGGGGGCGCCACCCGCATCTCTCGATCGAGGGCCGGGCCACCGGGCCGACGAAACCCATCGGGGATGACGCCGTTCAACATGGCAACAAAGGCCGGCGGGGATGGCTGCCCCAGACGGCGATCAGAGACGCCCCCGGACGGGGTGGCAGTCACGAGCCACGCCTGCCCCATCATGCTATGGGTGCAGATTGAGGGGGCCCTGGCCGCTTGGGGGCTTTGTGGAGTCGGCCCGGGGCTTCGAGTCGGCCCCATAGCGGCCTTGAAGCCCCTCTTGTGGCCCTTTCATGTAGGCTTTTAACCCCAAAGCCGGTTGAGGGGCACTAGAAGCGCCTGCCTTGGATGTTGGATTGATTCTTGTAATTTTTCGAAGCCCTGTGGGGAGCCCAAGGCTACCCGGGTCATTTACTCCGAAAGGTTTGGGTTTCCTTTGCCGCGCATGATTTAGAGGCGCCGACACCGCGCTTTTTGTATCTCAGAGGATTATCTCAATCGATCTTCCTTGTCCGCCGCTATTCACTTTTGGGCATCCACCTATACGCAACGAGGGTGGGCCCAGCCCCCGTAAACGACGGTTTTGGGCCTTCTTCCCCGCATCGCATCCAACCGCCATGTTTCGAGTCGAATCAAACATGTCGTTAGGTCTCAAAAGGGCTATGAAGGGGTGGGGTGGAAACAAATTTCCCATCGCCTCCGCCAACCGGATATAATTCCCATGAGTCCCGCGGAGAGTGTTTTACGAGTTCAAAACGCCGCCTAAAGGCGAAAGGCCAAGATGTCCGCGGAGCTGAATTCGACGATCGATGTCCATTAAGCTCGACGGCGCGGACGCATAGTTCGTAACTCGTAGCGAAACGAGTCCGAGGTTCGTGACATGGATCCCACTCGAGGTTGGGGGGCGGCTCGACGCCGCGAGTCCGGCCTTTGGGGGGTTGAGCCCCGCCCTGATGGCGTAATCTACCGATCTAGGGCCGAGCGTTATAGGCGCCATCCCCGGCATGGTCCGGATAGATTTGTTGTTCATCGTTGGGCGGGAGCGCGCCGGTCTCGAATCCCCAAAGATCAAGTTCCGGATATCCGGACATAATTCAGGTTTCAAACTGACCGACGGCAAGGGCATAGCATCGATTCCTTCAGATGGCTGGTTGGCCCAAAGGCGGTCAAACACGTAAGATTTGTCCGGGAGGAAGGTTTTCTTGACAACGTTGTTGTAGATGATTGATGGGGCCATCAACATCTTGACGATTTACACAACGGAACTCTTATTGAAAGCACCAATGTGTGTCAAACCGACGGATCTGGTAGGGGGTCCTAATCGGGCCTAAGGTCGACGGGCAGAGACATGGGACACAATGTTTACCGGTTCGGCCTCTATGGAGGTAATACCCACTTCCCGATTGATCTTGATGAATATGAGTATTACATGTTGGGGAACGAGTAATTTCAAAAAACCACGACACGCAAGATCATGGTGATGCATAGCAACGAGGGGAGGTTGTCCACGCACTGTGAGACCAAGGAAGCTAGACAACGCGTTGATGTAGTGACGCCTTCACGATCCGACCGATCAAGTAAACGATGGCACCCCGAAGTTCAGCACACGCTCAGCCCATGATGTCCCTTGAACCCCGATCCAGCCAAGTGTTGAGGGAGAGTTTCCAAGACGACCGGGGATTTACGATGTTGATGTTCTACCGGCAGGTTTCTCCTAAGCACCCTAAAGATATCGAGGTGGACTATGGTGGAGGGGGCAGACACTTGGGAGAGATCAACATCAACTTGATTTAGAGGTGCCCCCGCCCTGATATAAAGGAGCAAGGGGGTGGCCATGGGGGCGCGCCAGAGGAGTCCTAGTCCCACCGGAGTAGGCCCTTCCTAGTTGGAATAGGATTGGGGGAAAGAGGAGGGAGAAGGAAGGGGGCGCCGCCTTCTCCTTGTCCTATTCGACTAGGGGAGGGCGCGCCCAGCCCCGGCCTCCTTGTCCGTAAAGGCCCACTAAGGCCCATTTATTCCCGGGGTTCCAGAATCTCCGCATCTAAAAATCCTGATTTCACCCAACACTTCGATATCCAAACATAGGCTTCCAATATATCAATATTCATGTCTGACCATTTCGAGACCCTCCATGTCCTGATCACATCCGGATCAACAACCTTGTACATCAAAACATATAAACTCATAGTATAACGCCATCAAGGTTAAGAGGGGACACGGTTCGAGAACTATTAGAATGACCGAGACATGTCTCCTAATAACCAATAGCGGAACCCGGATGCTCATATTGGTCCTACATATTCTACGAAGATCTTTATCGTCGACCGCATAGCAACATACGTTGTTCCTTTGTCATCGGAATGTTACTTGCCCGAGATTCGATCGTCCGATCTCAATACCTAGTTCTATCTCGCTACCGCAAGTCTCTTTACTGATCAGAATACATCATCCCGAACTAACTCATTAGTTGCAATGCTTGCAAGGTTTTAAGTGATGTACTACCGAGGGCCCAGAGATACCCTCCCAAATCGGAGGAAAATCATAATCTTGAAATACGCCAACCCAACAAGTACCTCGAGACACCCAGAGGCCCTTTATAATCACCCGCTATGTTGTGACGTTTTAGCACAAAAGTGTTCCTCCAAGAAGTTGCATAATTTCATAGTCAAGGAACATGTATAAGTCATGAAGAAAGCAATAGCAACATACTAAACGATCGGGTGCTTAACGAATGGGTCATGTCAATCACATCATTCTCCAATGATGTGATCCTATTAATCAAATGACAACTCATGTTTATGGTAGGAAACATAACCATCTTTGATCAACGAGCTAGTCAAGTAGAGGCATACTAGTGACTATCTGCTTGTCTATGTATTCACACATGTATTATGTTTCCGGTTAATACAATTTAGCATGAATAATAAACATTTATCATGATATAAGGAAATAAATAATAACTTTATTATTGCCTCTAGGAATATTTCCTTCATCCCACTTGCACTAGAGTCAATAATCTAGATTAACAAGAATGATTCTAACACCCATGGAGCCTTGGTGCCGATCATGTTTTGCTGTGGAAGAGGCTTAGTCAAGGTCTCAAATTAGATCCGTATGTATCTTGAAAATTTCTATGTCTCCCACCGACTAGATCCCGGATGGAATTGGCGCCTTGATTGTTGGTTCTCTTGTGAAATCTGGATTCCTTCGCCAAGGCAATTGCACCGATTGTCACAAAAGATTTTCATTGAACCGATGCACTAGGTATGACACCTAGATCGGATATGAACCCTTCATCCGCTCTTCATTTGCGCTTCAACAGCTATGTACCCCACCGAGATTCCGCCACGACGCTTTATTTAGAACGACCAACCGAACCCACCGCTCAATGTAAACACGATCCGGTTTTATTTAGAATCGTCGGATCGTCAAAGCTTGCATCAACGTAACCATTTACGATGAGCTTTTGTCACCTCCATAAACGAGAAACATATCCTTAGTCCTTTGTATTTCGATGTTTTGACCCGCCGGATCACTAATTACTTTGGTACCTCCCTAGACTTATAGCAAGGCACACATCGGTCGGTACACATCATTGCATACATGATAGAGCCTATGGTTGAAGCATAGGAACATCTTTCATCTTTTCTATCTTCTCGGGGCATTGAGTCTTACTCAACTTCACACCTTGTAACAGCAAGAACCCTTTTTTTCTTGATCCATTTTGAACTTCTTCAAAACTTTGTCAAGGTATGTGCTTTGTGAAAGTCCAATTAAGCGCCTTGATCTATCTCTATAGATCTTGATGCCCAATATGTAAGCACTTCACCGAGGTCTTTCATTGAAAACCTTATTCAAGTATCCCTTTATGCTATCCGAAATTCTATATCATTTCCAATCAGCAATATTTCATCCCATATAATATCGTAAATGCCAGATCCCCCACTTTCTTGTAAAAAAGCTCCAAAGTCTCAATAAAACCAAATGCTTTGATCACACTATCAAAGCGCTTATTCCAACCCGAGAGGCTTGCACCAGTCCATAAATGGATCCCGAGCTTGCACACTTTGTTAGCTCCCTTTGGATCGATAAAACCTTCCCGTTGCATCATATACAACTCTTCTTCCGTAAATCCATTCAGAATGCTTTGACATCCATTTGCCAAATTTCATAATCATAAAATGCAAATTGCTAACATGATTTGGACAGATTAAGCATCGCCACGGGTGAGAAGGTCTCATCGTAGTCAATCCCTTGAACTTGTCGAAACCTTTCGACAAGTCGAGCTTTGTAGACGAATACTACCCGCCAATCTTCTTCTTGAAGATCCATTTATTCTCAATTGCTTGCCATCATGCAAGTCAACCAAAGTCCACACTTTGTTCTCATACATGGATCCCATCTCGATTTCATGGCCTCAAGCCATTTTAATCTGGGCTCAACATCGCTTCTTCATAGTTCGAGGTTCCCATGGTCTAGTAACATAACTTCCGTAACAGGATTACCCCACTGGCGGATTTACTCGTATTTCCAGGTTCAATAGCAACTTGATCTGAAGTTTCATGATCATCATCATTAACTTCCTCACTAATTGGTGGTTGTCCAAAAAGGTTTCTATGATGAACTACTTTCCAATAAGGGAGTAGGTACATTTCATCAAGTTCTACTTTCCTCCCACTCACTTCTTTCGGAGAAACCCTTCTAGAAAACTCCAATTTAGCAAAAAAATTTGCCTTGGATTTGTCATAGAAGGTGTACCCAACTTTTTGGGTATCCTATGAAGACACATTCGATTTGGGTCCAGCTTTATCAGTTGAAGCTTTTTAC
>JAHIAM010021637.1:0-10908 GCA_021605205.1 Aegilops longissima | reverse complement strand
CCCATGGACTTGGGGAACCTTGCGACGACACCTCCTGTGTCGCCCGCCACATGAGGGGTGCGACAGTGAGGCGTTCGCTTCCATCATCTCCGAAGAAGATCCTCAAGACGAAGCTCACGAGAAGGGCTGAGGTCCGAACTACAAGGTACAATTTCGTTATCTTCATAAATAAATACAGGATGCTCCTTACTTACAAGACCCTTCTTCTACTTATGGCTCATTGAGGGCTGATCCCTTGGGAAATAATGCGTTGGGTTACTTCCCGCCACGGACTCTCTCGCCAAGATTCCTTCCTCTTTGAGGCCTTGACTGGATCTTATGAAGCGGTCCTTTCTCTCCGAAGGTGGGACTTAATCCTCCTTCCTTGATAGCCTCCTTCGCAGAGGCAGCTGCTCCCTGCCTCCTCCTCCGCTTTCTTCAAAAGGCGACCTTCAACATCTTGGTCAACATGGGATCCGACGTGGTCTCGGGAGGGAGCCGACACCTTATCAACTTTGCCTTGGCTATCCACTCCCTCAAGAAACGGTTCCTTTAAAGGGCATATATATAAAATAAATGAATGAACAGCTTGTCCGGTTAGGACTACTTACTTGAGTATCCGGGCAATGCAGCTTAGTCCTGCCCTCGGCCAAGTCCGACACTTCTTTGTGATCCAAGAACAGTTTATACATCTCCACTGCAGTGCCCATAAAAGTTTGGAGAGCTGTGGTCCTCCGGATTGAATTCCCACAAAGGAGGGGGCGACGCTTGCAGGGCTGAAGGCGCCGATCACCATAACCTGCGCCACGCAACCATTGATCCTCTTTCCCGGAGATCTCGACACGGCCCGCAACAGGGAACATCCTTGATGGCCCCCACGAGCCCCCTTGTTGACCCATGACGCCAACCGCTATGGTGGACCTGAGGAAGGCAGGAGAGCTACCCATTTGGTGCCCCCCGAGCGGTAATATAAAACCACCTGCTGCCACAAACCAAGCTCCTCTTGAAAAGAGCCCTCACACGGAGCATCAAGACATTTCCTTATGACCCCTCCGTGACTCCGCTTGCTGCCCTTGATCGCCTTTTGGCTCCACCTTGAAGGTTTTGAGCCACAATCCAAAGTGGGGGTAATATGGAGGAAGGCCTCATACGACAATGAATGATGAGATATGGAGGATGGACTGATTCAAGTCATGGAAATCAAGCCTGAATAAAACATGAGCCTCAAGACAAAGGATCCGTGGAAGCCTAAACCTCAAGGAAGGGACACGAACACTACGCTCACCGGCTCAGGAGGAATGACCTGCCCGAGCAGGCAGCCTATGCGAGATCTCTTCGTTAGATACCATGCCTCGCAGCTTTAGCACGCCTTCTTCGTGGACGGAGGAAGACATCCATCGCCGAGTTGGTCGGAGCCGACATCGCCGAAAGTCCAAGTGCCTGAATCAAGCTTTGGGTGTTGAACTCAAGCGAGGCTAACTCGATAGAGGGTGTAAAAAGGAGAGGGCCTTGGTCTCAATATAAAGAGGTTTACCAAGAGCCCACCCCGGGTCGACTAGGACTCGCTTTGATAGAGAAGGCAGGCCAACGGGCACGGTTGGGTTACCCACGTCCGTATTGATGAGAATCCTGAATAAGGGGCACGGTCTATGCTTGATAAGACGTGCAAGGAAACCGCCTCGCTAAACATAATCGAGGTGGAACAATAAAAAATGATTCATATAAAGGCCTCGACTGCGGTGTGATGTCACGCCACGGAATACGCCGCCAGATCTATGCAAAATTATCTCTACGGTGTTATGTGGAACTTGTTTTGCGAGTTTGACACTATCCTGGTGTTCACAATCTTCTATAAATTATTTGAGGAAGAACCCGCTTGCAATGCAAGACAATATGCTACCGGACTCATCGTCATTGAAGCCTCGTTCAGGGCTCGAGGAGTTCCGGATAGGGGTGTCCGGATAGCTGAACTATCATCGGCCGACTCCAAGACTATGAGGATACAAGATTGAAGACTTCGCCCCGGTCCGGATGGGACTTTCCTTTACGTGAAGGCAAGCTTGGCGACACGGATATGTAGATCTCCTACCATTGTAACCGACTCGGTAACCCTAACCCTATCCAAAGGTCTATATAAACCGGAGGGTTTTAGTCCCAGAGGATCTAACAAAATCATACCATAGGCTAGCTTCTAGGGTTTAGCCCTTTGATCTCGTGGTAGATCCACTTTGTAACACACATCATCAATATTAATCTAGCAGGACGAGGGTTTTACCTCCATCAAGAGGGCCCAACTCGGGTAAAACATCGTCCCTTGTCTCCGTTACCATCCGCCTAGACGCACAGCCTGGGACCCCTACCCGAGATCCGCCGTTTTGACACCGACAACGGCCTTTTCACAGAATGGGCCTCGTTACTGCAACACGTGTCACCGTGATTACAGGCGCCTTCGGTCCAATGAGGATGGCATCTGTCCCAACGGTGAGCCGACACGCAGTTTCCTCCAAATAATGATGATTTTACATGTGGAAAATCCCCATTGGTCGGGCTGTTAACGTTATCGGATCCAAAACCCGACCGATAGCTTAACGGCGTTCGCTATGGTGGATGCCACGTGTCGGTCACCCTTGATGAAAGCACTTATGACGCCACATATATCGTCATGGAAGTGGACACGCGTGATGATAATTTTGGTAATGTGATGGAACACTTCTACGATGTACATGTATGACTATCTTGATTCTTTCATAAAATCGCCATGGATGTACATGACAAAAAACGCGACCTACCGTGACAAACACGCATCATCACGGAAGTGTATTTTTTTGTAGTGGTGGAGGCTGCCTTCTTCCTTCCCTCGCCAGGGGAAGGTTGTCCTCTCCTCATCTTCCTCTTCGCTGCCATCTTCGGGCGGAGGAGTTGTCTTTCTGGACATCACGTCTCAAGCGCTTTCATGATTGGGGCCACTACGACCCCTTGGCCTTCCCTTGGCCTTCTTCACCAGGGTATAGGGAACCGCACCAGATCTTCGCAGATGTGGAATGACGGTTCTTCGTAGCGGAGATGGACACCGATCCACTTCGCCTCTTCATCCATTCCCCAAGAAGCAATGACAAAGAAAAGTTCAGATATCCTCCAGAACGCCCTGGATCCGGCGCCAGTGTCTTCCATTACACATCGCTGCTATGTCATGTGCTTGTGTTGCACTTTGCCATGTCATCATCTGATTCCATATCATGTCATCATGTGCATTTCATTTTGCATATGTGTTCGCCTCATGCATCCGAGCATTTTCCCTTGTCATTCGCTTAATCCAAGACTCCTATGTCTCCCGCGCCTTTTACCTCTTTTTTCATGTCGGGTGTCAAACGTCTCGAATGCCTGAGGTTTGTCAAGCGGCCTCGGTATAGCACACCGTAGACCCACAAGTTTCGTTGGTGCCATTTGAGGTCGTTTATACTCCAACTTAACTGTAACCACAAAGCCCTCTTTGTTGCAGCCCAACCCCTTCCTAAGTGGGCCAAAACCCATCAAACCCCTCCATGCTCTCGGTCGCTCGATCACGATCAAGGTCAAAACCGCACCTCATTTGGACTCTCCTAGCCTCTACCTATAAATAGGTGTCTCCTCGATTTCGCAGATGAAACCCTAGCAATCCCCTCATTGCGAATGGACATGTCCGTCTCACGACGGACCTGTCCGCTCAGCCACGTCACGCCTGCTAATCCTGGCGACACGCCACTGGGCCGGGCCACTGGCCAACCCTGCTACCGCCACATCAGCCCCGCCTCTCTCTCTCAAATTGGGTTGCCCGCTGTCTGCAGTCAAGCCCTCGCTGGGCCCCGCGCCGCCGGCTTCGCCGCCCGCTTCGCTCAAGGAAAGCACTGGTTTCGCCGACCTGCTGCCGCTTCGGGAGCCCGCTGCCGCCGCCGCCGGTCTCTGCTCCTCGCTGCTGCTGGCTGCGTTGCTACCGGTCGCCGCCGCTGCTTTCGCCGCTTGCCTTGCCGCGCTGCCAGGTGTTTCGCTGCAATCAGCTGCTGCCGCGGGTTCATTCGCCGCCACCGCGTCAGCTTCGCGTTTCGCCCTGCTCGCCTGCCGCCGCCGCCGATCCGCCTTCGTTCTTGATCCGCCTTCCGCCATCTCCGGGCGGTTCCGCTAGATCTCGCGATCTCGGAACTGTATATGAGGTTGATTTCTCTCTAAATTCATCAAGTCCGAGTATATGTATTTTGTGCATTTTCATCGCATCATAACTCCTGCATGTAGTCGCTTATGCTGTAATATGTCAAAATGTTCGCCGAAGAGTAGATCATTTCATCTCATTGCATCATTTTTTTGAGCTCATCTTGATGCCCGAAATGCTGTTAGAAGAGTGCTATGTGATGTTAGTTTCTGATTTTTATCGAACATGCACTTTTGTCATTTTTGCCATGATTGATGTGCATCCTATGATCTTGAGTCCTACATGTGTTTTATAATATGCCATTCCATCTTTCCAGGGTGTATGCCATGTATTTTTGTGATCTATGTGGTGACTAGCACAAGCATGCAAACTAGGTGTCTTGATGTTGCTGATTTCAGCCCTGTTTTGTTGATATTTTGATGCCATGTTAACTTGATGCTACCAAGAGATCCATGCATATTTTGAGATACTCAGTAAGGATGTTTTGTAAAGCATGTCTTGATCTATCCATCCATGCCCTTGTTTGCAATTATGGAGTAGTCTAGCTTGAGTCAATCGAGCTCTACTTTTGCTTCAAAATGTTCCTGGCAGATTGTTTACAGGTTATTCAATTTTGCCAAGGTTGTTGTGGTTGATCCTTATATGCTATGTTATTGTCCTTGCCATGTATGTCTTCTAGGCCATGTCTTATTGATGTATGTATGCTTAGTTTTCATGTAAGGCTCTGTAGTGAGTGCATTGATCTTGTAAACATGTCTACTTGTTATCAGTTTTGACATGCCATGTTGCTGAATCTGTTAACTAAACTTTCGATATTGACATGGGTGTTACTATATTTTCTGATCCTTTTGGCTTATGGTCAGTAAGGACTTTTGTTCTATGCAATTAGTAGATTCATTCCATGCCTTTGTTTGCCATGATAAGTTCCTGTAACATGTTGTTTGATTGCTCTAAACATTGCAACCTGATGTTAATTTCTGCAAAGTCTGAAACTGTTATTAGTTGCAATCTTGCCATGTCATTTTGAGCATGTTCTAGTCATTTCTGGAGATAGCTCAGTGTTCATGTTTTGTAATGCTTTACCTGTACATCATGCCCATGCCTTTTTTATTATGTTGAGGTCCTGTAACATGTTGTTTTGATGCTTGCAATATGCCTAGTTGCTGTTTTGGGCAGATTGTTGCTATGACTTGTATAGAGTGTATGTGTTGATCCGTTGTCTGCTTTTGAGTGTGCTCTATATGTAACTTGCTTGATTTTGCATGTAGTTTCATATTATCATGTTGCATCCATGTTTTGAGAGTGTTTGCTTGATGTTTGTATGCATTTTGCATCAATGCCATGCTTATCTTGTTTTGCTCATATCTTCTAGGCCGAGTCTCAATCTAATGAACTTTATATGTAACTTGACTAGAATTTCGTGTAGATCATCGTGGTGCATATTAAATTTCTGTTTAACAACATGAACATAAGGTTTATCCAGATCTGGACCAATTTCGAAATTTGCATATGAGGACTTACCGAATTGTTCTATGTTGTTTCCGCCTCATTTAAACTTGCCTTGTTGTGTTGTTCTTGTTTGCATCATCTCTTGCCATGAGTAGCTTCTGTAGTCTTGTCATGCATCATTCTTGGTTGTGCATCATGTCTTGTTCATGTGTGGTGTGTTTACTATGTTGTGTGCTTCTTCTTGTTAGTTCCTGCTTCGCTATGATCGTGAGGATTCGCTTGCTACGCTTGGTTCGCTTCATCCGCTCGTCTTCTTCATGGACTCGTTCTTCTTCCTTATGGGATTTCAGGCAAGATGACCGCTACCTGGATCTCACTACTATCATTGCTATGCTAGTTGCTTCGTTCTATCGCTATGCTGCGCTACCTATTACCTGCTTATCAAGCCATCCCAAATTGCCATGTCAGCCTCTAACCTTTTGCACCCTTCCTAGCAAACCGTTGTTTGGCTATGTTACCGCTTTGCTCAGCCCCTCTTATAGCGTTGTTAGTTGCAGTGAAGATGAAGTTTGTTCCTTGTTGAACATGGAGATGTTGTTCCTTGTTAACATGTTTACTTGTTGGGATATCACAATATATCTTATATTAATAATGCATCTATATACTTGGTAAAGGGTGGAAGGCTCGGCCTTATGCCTGGTGTTTTGTTCCACTCTTGCGCCTAGTTTCCGCCATATCGGTATTATGTTCCCGGATTTTGCGTCCCTAACGCGGTCGGGTGATTTATGGGACCCTTGACAGTTCGCTTTGAATAAGACTTTTCCAAAGAAGGCCCAACATTGGTTTTACCATTTGCCTCACCTATGCCATTTTTCCCTTGGGTTTGGAGCCCGAGGGTCATCTTTATTTTAGCCCCCGGCCAGTTCTCCTTCGAAGTGCTGGTCCAAACCGAGCGATGTCCGCGCCTGGCAATCGGGTTTATGCCAACCGACGTCTGCTCATCCGTGTGCCCCGAGACGAGATATGCAGCTCCTATCAGATTTGTTGGCACATCCGGCGGCTTTGCTGGTCTTGTCTTATTGCTGTCGAAATGTCTTGTAGCCGGATTCCGAGACTGATCGGTCTTCCCGGGAGAAGGAATATCCTTCGTTGATCGCAGAGCTTATCATGGGCTAAGTTGGGACACCCGCAGGTATAAACTTTCGAGAGCCGTGCCATGGTTATGTGGCAGATGGGAATTTGTTAATATTCGTTGTAGTAAACTTGAAGCAAACTCTTCTAAAATACACCAACCGTAGCGTAATCGTGAGTGTCTCTTTTCGTTGATCGAGAGGAGAACACGGTTTCGGGTTATGTCGACGTAGTAGGAGTTCAGGATCACTTCTTGATCATTACTAGTTGGCGACCGCCTTTGTTCTCTTCTCGCCTCTCATTTGTATGTTAGCCACTATATGCTTAGTGCTGCTGCAACCTCACCACTTTACCCTTTCTTTCCCATTAACCTTTGCTAGTCTTGATACCCATGGTAATGGGATTGCTGAGTCCTCGTGGCTCACAGATTACTACACCACCAGTTGCAGGTACAGGTTTGATGATCATGACGTGAGAGCGATGTTTCTTGTGTTGGAGTTCTTCTTCGCTTCTTCGATCGTGGGATAGGTTCCGGTCGGCAGCCTGGCTAGCGTGGTGGATGTCGCTTGAGTTTGTTTATGTTTCATCCGAGACGGATGTTGATCTTGTATATGATGTTGATGTATTCTTGTGGCATTGTGCCTTATGTATGTATCCCTATGTATTATGTAATGTTGATGTAATGATATCCACCTTGCAAAAGCGCTTCAATATGGGTCTATCCTTGGTGGGACCGCGAGTTCCTTTTGGATAGGGTCGATATTGGGCGTGATAAGTTGGTATCGAGCCTCGACCACCCTAGGAGCCCCTTGATTGATCGTGTAGTTGGCCGTTGTTGAGTCTAGAAGAAAACTGTTTTCGAGTCTAGTTATATCGAGAGTAGGAATTCTTTTACCTCAGCCCTTCTTCGCTCTCGTGAGAAATCTTGACGAGGTGTTTTGAATTACTTCTCTTCCTTCAAATTTTTCTTTAGGTTCACGCAGTTGGTTTTCCGTAGTTGTTCCTCAGCTCTTTTCATCCGTGCATTTCTCATCAAGTTGACTCGAGCATCTTCATCTTTGGGTTCAATCTCGCTCTTTCACCGACGCCGTTGTTTTTCCTTGTCCGGTTGTCCTTGTTTTTTTCTCCCGCCTCCCTTCTTCTTCCGAACGAGTCCGTAATCGAGTATCCATCCTACTGTAAGTCTTTGTTTTCTCCTCAATGATTTCAACCGTGTTTTCTATTCAAGATATTCGCCGATTTCCTTCCAGTTACCTTTGTTTTTCCCGCCTCCCACCTTTTCTTCCCGGAGTCGATTTCTCCTCGACCATCTATTTCATTCGTGGAGCCTCTTCGTCTTCCTCAATTATTTCAACCGTGAATTCTCGCTTTGTTCGACATTCTTCATCTCTTTCTTTTCCGTGGATTCAATTCAAGTTTTCGTGTTAATCGATTCTTTCCTTCGAATATTTTCCCTTGCTCGCTCGCCTCGCAGTTTATCATTCCGGAGTTCCGAAGACATCTCAAGAGATTCGTCTGTGTTTTAATTAATTCGAGGTTGTCACCTCATTCAAATATTTAATTGTTCCGGTGCTTCATCTATCTGTCCTTCAATCCTTTTCAACGGTGTTTTTCTTTTAGTGGGCCCTAACCCATGTGTCTTTTCCGTGATCTTACCGACTCTTCTAATTCCCGAGTTATTCTCAATTTTTTCGAGTTTGACGAAGTATGAATTTCATCAGTCAGGTTTTCCAAGATCTCTTTCAAATTTTTTCATTGTTGGCTCAACCTCTTCGCTTTCATTCTCCCGAGTACCTCTTAATTTTGGTGATGTTTATCGTCGCCTTTGAAGACCGTCAAGAGTTTTTCCTCTAAATCTTGTCCATTCTCCGGAGATTCATGGTGATAGCTCGATGTTATCCTATCTAATTGTTTCCATCAAGTAAATTCTTTTCATCCATCCGAGTATTTCAGGAGTTGTTTTCTGTCTCGATCATTTGAGGTCATCTTTTCGAATATTTCTTCGCTCCAAGTTTTCAACTTCATTCATCTCAATATTCTTCCGTGCTGCGCTCAAGTATTCTTCTATCAGTTCGCTGATCTCTTTGTTCTCTTGCATTTTAATTCCCTGTATCTTCGTGCTTTTCTAATTCTTCCGGTGATTCATTCTCTTTTCATCACATTTCAATTCTAACGGTGGTTCGCTCAAGATTCTTTTTCTTTGATTATCACAGTAATTCATTCATTCTTTCCAATCCTACCGGTGGTTCATGAAGACCTCTCAAGTTTGCGATATGTCACTTCAAATTCTTTTTCAAGAAGAATAAGTAGTATGCCAAATCCATTGTTGGTCATCAATTTAATTTGATGAAGGTACATACAATAAATCTTATTCTTATTTCATCCAAGTGTTTAATCCTTTTCTTCGGAGTTTGTTCTTGAGGAATAAATTCTAGTTCCAGTCTTTTCATCTTTTCTTTTCCGGAGTTCAATTTCCTCAGCCATTTCGCGAACCTCCATCTAAATCATCGCGAGGCTCATCTTATTCTTTCTTCCTTCATTCTATCTCATCATCCTTTTGTCACCGGAGTTCTTCACGGTGGTCCTTCATGATTTAATTCATTTCTTCAAGAGTTCATCAAGATTTTGTCGGTGGAGTCAAGTACTTTTTCTTTTCGCATCTCAAGTGCAATTAAATCTCCGTATTCTTTTGAAGTGGAGTTTTGCATTTCTTCGCTCTCCTCAACTATTTAATCTTTTCCGCTTGTGGTAGGTTATCACCTCATAATTTTGAGAGGTTACCCATAAGTCCACATAAAGTTTATTCTTCGTTGTTGATTTTCTCAACAACTCCGCTCAATCTTTTCTTCTAAGGTTGCTTTCTATTTCATTCGTGGCACAGTTGTCATATTCTTACCAGTTCTTTCCATTCAATTCTCTTTCAATTCTTCCGGAGATTTTGTGTCATGTCTTCATCAAGTATCATTCCATCCTCTCAAGCTCATGTTCTAGTCTTTCCTTGTTCAACCGGTGTGCTGCCTAAATCCTTTCAGTCTTATTCGCTTTTTCTCATTCTACCATCGTTAGAACGAGTACTTTCATAATCTATCCGATTCCGTGAGCTCGATTCTCGCCATTCTCGCTGCTCCTATCTTCTTCTCGAGTGCTCTCGATTCTTTAATTCTTCTCTTGAGTTTTGTTTCACCTCATCCCTTTCCTTCCGTCGGTCCTAAGATCTCGGACGAGATCTCTTGTTAGTGGAGGAGTGTTGTAACGCCTGGATCCGGCGCGCTGTGTCTTCCAGTTATTTGCCGTCTATGTCATGTGCTTGCGTTGCACTTTGCCATGTCATCATCTGCATTCCATATCATGTCATCATGTGCATTTCATTTTGCATATGTGTTCGCCTCATGCATCCGAGCATTTTCCCGTTGTCCGCTTTGCAATCCGCACTCCTATGTCTCCCGCGCCTTTTACCTCTTTTTCATGTCGGTGTCAAACGTTCTCGAATGCCCGAGGTTTGTCAAGCGGCCTGTAGTAGCACCGTAGACCGCTGCAAGTTTCGGCATTTGGAGGTCGTTGGTACTCCAACGTTAACGGTAACCACAAAGCCCTCTTTTGTTGCAGCCCAACTCCCTTCCTAAGTGGCCCAAAACCCAGCAAACTCCCTCCATGCTCTCGGCCGTCGATCATGATCGCGTACGAAAACGCACCTCATTTGACTCTCCTAGCTCCTCTACCTATAAATAGGTGTCTCCATTCGCTACAGATGAAACCCTAGCAATCCCTCTGCAGAGCCGACATGTCCGTCCCGACGGACCTGTCCGCCCCTCAGCCACGATGTCGCCAATCCTGGCGACGCCTGCCGCCGCCTCCGCCAACCCAGCCGCCACATCATCCCCGCCTCTCTCTCTCTCTCAGCCTGTCTGCCTGCGAGGCTGCCCCTCAGGCCCCGCCGCCGTGCCCGCTGGCCTCGGCCTCTCGAGCACCTGGCTCGCTGACCTGCTGCCGGAGTTTGCCTGGCCGCTGGTCCTGCCTCGCACACACACAGGTCTGGCTGCTTGGCGCCCCACCTCGGCCTGCTCCTGCGCCCCAGGCCTGGTGCCCCATGCCGCTTTGCGGAATGCCGGCCTGAGCGGGCTCAGGCCACCTGCCGCTCGGCCCGGCCCTCCCTTTGCCGGGCCCGA
>JAHIAM010021636.1:0-19640 GCA_021605205.1 Aegilops longissima | reverse complement strand
CAGCCCGTGCAGCCACGTAAAACTTGCAACAACAAAGTAGAGGACGCCTAACTTGTTTTTGCAATGTTGTGATGTGATATGGTCAAGACGTGATGCTATATTTTATTGTATGAGATGATCATGTTTTGTAACCGAATTATCGGCAATCGGCAGGAGCCATATGGTTGTCGCTTATTGTATGAAATGCAACGCCATGTAATTGCTTTACTTTATCACTAAGCGGTAGCGAATCGAGAAGCAATAGTTGGCAGACGACAACGATGCTACGATGGAGATCAAGGTGCGCCGGTGACGATGGTGATCATGATGCCGAGATGGAGATCACAAGCACAAGATGATGATGGCCATATCATATCACTTATATTGATTGCATGTGATGTTTATCCTTTATGCATCTTATCTTGCTTTGATTGACGGTAGCATTATAAGATGATCTCCACTAAAAATTATCAAGTAGTGTTCTCCCGAGTATGCACGCTAAAGTTCGTCGTGGAGACACCACGTGATGATCGGGTGATAAGTTTACGTCCATCTACAAGGTGAAGCCAGTTTTGCACACGCAGAATACTAGTTATACTTGACGAGCCTAGTATACAGATATGGCCTCGAACACGGAGACCAAGGTCAACGTGAATCATATAGCGATATGATCAACATAAGATGTTCACCATTGAAAACTACTCCATCTCACGGATGATCTTATGGTTTAGTTGATTTGGATCACGGATCACTTAGATAACTAGAGAGATGTCTGCCTAAGTGGGAGTTCTTTAATAATATGATTAATTGAACTTAAATTTATCATGAACTTAGTACCGATAGTATTTTGCTTGTCTATGTTTATCAGATAGATGGCTCGTTGTTGTTCCGTTAAATTTTAATGCCCTTGAGAAAGCAAAGTTGAAAGATGATGGTAGCAATTACACGGACGGGTCCAACCCGAGGATAATCCTCATTCTCGTAAAAGTTACCCCCGAAGCACCGTGGGGCCGCCGCAGATGCCGAGCCGGTTGTGAACGCCGCAAAGGAAGCTGATGACTACTTATAGTTCAGGCATGCTTTACGGCTTAGAACCGGTCTTCAACGACGTTTGAACGCATGGAGCATATGAGATGTTCCAGAGTTGAAGGATATTTCAATTAATGCCCGGATTGAGAGAATGAAGTTCCAATAAGTTCTATAGCGCAAGATGGAGGAGAATAGTTCCCGGAGCACATACTCAAAATGTCCTTATTACAATCACTTAATCAACTGGAGCTTCCGGATGATTGTGTCATTGATTAATTCTTCAATCACGCCACCAAGCTACAAAGGCTTCGGGATGAACTATAATATGCAAGGGTTTAAAGACTATGCCGAGTTTCGCAATGCTAAAAGCTGGAGGTAGAAATCAAAAGGAGCATCAATGTTGATGGTCAATAAGACCACTAGTTTCAAGAAGAAAGGAAAGGGAAGAAGGGAACTTAAGAAGAAGAAACAAGTTGCGATCAGAGAAGAAACCCAAGTCCGGACCTAAGCCAAACGAGTGCTTCTTAAAGGACGGTCACCGAAGGGAACTGCCCCAAGTATTTCGGATAAGAAGGATGGCAAAGGAACAAAGGTATATGTGATATACTTGTTATTGATGTGTACCTTACTAGAGCTCGCAGAGTACGGTATTTGATACGGTTCTGCAATATTTGCAACTCAAACAGAACTACGGATTGCTTAACACCGCAAAGGACGAGGTGAATGGTGGGAACGGTTCCAAAGTCGATGTGATCGCAATGGCACGCCCTCTACATCTACCTTGGATTAGTTTTAGACCTAATAATTGTTATTTGGTGCCCTGAGCATGAACATTATATCCGGATCTTGTTTGATGCGAGACGGTTATTCATTTAAATCAGAGAATAATGGTTGTTCTATTTATATGAATAATATCTTTATGGTCATGCACCCTTGAAGAGTGGTCTATTTTTAATGAATCTCATAGTAGTGATAACATATTCATAATGTTGAAACCAAAAGATGCAGAGTTGATAATGATAGTGCAACTTATTTGTGGAATCGCCGCTTAGGTCATATCGGGTAAAACGGATGAAGAAACTCCATACGATGGACTTTTGGAGTCACTTGATTATGAATCACTTGGCACTTCTAACCGTGCCTCATGGGCAAGATGACTAAAACACCGCCTCCCGACTATGGAGAGAGCAAAGATTTATTGGAAATCATAATAATGTATGTGGTCCAATGAATGTTGAAGTCGTTGGGATATCGTTATTTTCCCTTCACAGATGATTTGAGCAGATATGGGTATATCTACTTAATGAAACATAAGTCCAAACATTTGAAAAGTTCAAAGAATTTCAGAGTGAAGGAAAATCATCGAATAAGAAAATAAAGTTTCTACGATCCGATCGTGGAGGCTAATATTTGAGTTACGAAGGGTCTACATTTGAAACAAAGCGAATAGTTTTAAAATCACGCCACCCGAACACCACAAAGGAATGGTGTGTCCGAACGCCGAATCGACTTTTACGGATATGGTGCGATCTATGATGTCTCTTGATTTACCGCTATCATTTTGGGGTTATGCCTTGAGACGGCCGGATTCACGGCTAAATAGGACACCCCAAACTGCTGAGACGACGCCTTATGAACTATGGTTTAGCAAGAAACCAAAGTTGTCCTTTCGAAAGTTTGGGGTTGCTTATGTGAAGAAACTTCAACCCGATAAGCTTGAACCCAAATCGAAAATGTGTCTTCAAGGATACCCAAAGGAGACAATTGGGTACACCTTCTATCACAGATCCAAGGAAAACATTCCGTTAAAATGGATCCTTTCTAGAGAAGGAGTTTTCTCGAAAGAAGTGAGTGGGAGGAAAGTGGAACTTGATGAGGTAATAGTACCAGCTCCCTTATTGAAAGTAGTTCACGTAAATCAGTTCAGAACACCTACACCAGCTAGTGAGGAAGATAATGATAAAGATCATGAAACTTCAGATCAAGTTGTCACCGAATCAGAGATCAACCAGAATAAAATCCGCACCGAGTGGTACGGTAATCCTATTCGAAGTCATGCTACTAGATCATGATGAACCTACAACTATGAAGAAGCGATGGTGAGCCCAGATTCCAAAATGGCTTGAAGCCATGAAATCTGAGATGGGATCCATGTATGAGAACAAAGTATGGATTTTGGTAGACTTGCCCGATGATCGGCAAGCTATTGAGAATAAATGGATTTTAAGAAGAAGACGACGCCGATGGTAATGTAACTATCACAAAGCTCGACTTGTTGCAAAAGGTTTTCAAAGTTCAAGGGGTTGACTACGATGAGACTTTCACCAGAAGCGATGCTTAAGTCCGTCTCAATCATGTTAGCAATTGCCGATTTTATGATTATGAAATTTGGCAAATGGATGTAAAACTGCATTCTTGAATGGATTTCTAGAAGAAGAGTTGTATATGATCAACCGAAGGTTTTGTCGATCCAAAAGGTGCTAACAAAGTTGCAAGCTCCAACGATCAATTTATGGTCCTGCAAGCCTCCGAGTTAGAATAAACGCTTGATAGTGTGATCAAAGATATGGGTTTATATGCACTTTTGGAGAAGCCTCGATTTACAAGAAAGTGAGGAGCTCAGAGCATTTCTAATATTATATGTGGACGATATATTATTGATTGGAAATGATATAGAATTTCCGGATAGCATAAAAGGATACTTGAATAAAAGTTTTTCAATGAAAGACCTCTAAGTTGTTATATATTAGGCATCAAGATCTATAGAGATAGATCAAGACGCTTGATTGGACTTTCACAAAGCACATACCTTGATAAAGTTTTGAAAAGGTTCAAAATGGATCAGCAAAGAAAGGTTTTTACCTGTGTTACAAGGTGTAAGATTGAGTCGACTCAATGCCCCACCACGCAGAAGATAGAGAGAAAATGAAAGATGTTCCCTATGCTTCACATAGGCTCTATCATGTATGCAATGCGTACCAGACTGACGATGCTTACGTAAGCTTGGCAGAAGGTACCAAAGTAATCCAGAGTGGATCACGACAGCGTCAAGAACATCCCGAAATACCGAAAAGGACTAAGGATATGTTTTCAGATATGGAGGTGACAAAGAGCTAGTCGTAAATGGTTACGCCGATGTAAGTTTGACACGATCCGACGATTCTAAATCGCAAACCGGATACGTGTTTTATTAAACGGTGGAGCCCGGCCGTGCAGTTCTAAACAAAGCGCCGTGGGGATCTACATGTGAAGCGGAGTACATGCTTCGAAGCAGAAATGAAGGAGTCTCGATGAAAGAGTTCATTTCCGATCTAGGTGTCATACCTAGTGCATCGACCGATGAAGATCTTCTGGAAATACGTGCAATTGCCTTGGCAAAGGAATCCAGATTTCACAAGAGGACCAAGCACATCAAGAGACGCCTAATTCCATTCGACCAAGTCCAAGTGGAGACATAGAGATTTAAATACATACGGATCTAATGTTGCACCACTGCCTCTTCCACGAAAAACATGATCAGACCAAGACTCCATGGGTGTAAGGATCATTACTTGTAATCTAGATTATTGACTTAGTAAGTGGGAGATCAAGGAAATATGCCCTAGAGGCAATAATAAAGTTATTATTTATTTCTTATATCATGATAAATGTTTATTATTCATTAGAATTGTATTAACCGGAAACATAATACATGTGTGAATATATAGACAAAAAGATGTCACTAGTATGCCTTTTTGACTAGCTTGTTAATCAAAGATGGTTATGTTTCCAACCATGAACAAGGAGTTGTTTTTGATTAACAAGGTCACATCATTAGTTGAATGATCTGATTGACATGACCCATTCCGTTAGCTTAACACTTGATCGCTTGTATGTTAATGCTTTCTTCATGACCCTACATGTTCCTAACTATGAGATTATGCAACCCGCTACGGAGGAACACTTTGGTACTACCAAACGCACAACGAATCGGGTGATTATAAAGGAGTACTAGTGTCTCCAAAGGTACTTGTTGGGTTGGGATTTGAGATTAGGTTTTGTCACCCATTGTCGGAGAGGTATTCTAGGTTCTGAATACACATCACATAAAGCCTTAAGCATTGCAACAAAAGTTAGTTGGAGATGATGTATTGGAACAGTAAAGAGATTTTCCGCGAGATTAAACTAGGTATTGATACCACGATCAATCTCGGAAAGTAACATACCGATGACAAAGGAACAACGATGTTGTTATGCTTTGACCGATAAAGATCTTCGAGAATATGTAGGAACCAATATGAGCATCCGGTTCCTTATTGGTTATCGACCGAGAATAGTTCTAGGTCATGTCTACATAGTTCTCGAACCGTAGGGTCCGCACGCTAAGGTTTCAATGAGTATTATGAGTTTATGTATTTTGATGTACCGGAGTTCGAGTCCGATGTGATCACGAATGACGAGGAGTCTCAAATGGTCGAGACATAAAGATTGATTTTGAAAGGGGTTCCAAGTTTGGAGAAAACGGAGTCCGAGGGTTACCGAACCCCGGGAAGTTATCCTTATTGGGCCAAGAGGGGAGAGAGGGGACCAGAGGTGGTCCCTCCATGGGGAGTCCCTGACTAGGAGGGGGCACCCCTTTCCCTCCCTCTCCCTCTTTCCTTCCCCTTCCCTCTTCCTAGAGGAAGGAAAGGGGAGTCCATTACAGAGGAGGACTCCTCCCTTGGTGCCCCAAGGCGGCCCCCCCTTGCTCCTTATATACAAGGGGGGGGCACCAAACACACAAGTTGATCTACGGATCGCTCAGCCAGCGGTGCCCCCTCCACCATATTCCACCCTTATATTTAGGGTTAGCGAAGCCCCGGACGGTAGAACATCAAGATCGCCACCACCCTGTCATCGAAACTCTTCCCGACCTTTTGGATCGAGCTCGGGATCGCCATCGATAACGGTGCCAAGAACTCGAGGTGCCGGAGTAACGGTTTGGATCGGCGGATCGGAAGACGAACTACATCAACCCAATATAACGCCCCGGGGCACGAGGTACGGGACGGAACTTCCCTCTCGCTATGCCATCACCATGGTCTGCGTGATCGGGAAAATTTTTGAAATTACACGTTTCCCCAACAACTTTCGTGTCAAATAACATGCAAACAACAGCAACCTTGCAAGTTCCAAGTAGCAAAATAACCATGGAGGACACGGTATTACCAATGCCCGGATTTAACCAAATTCAACTGCCCGCACCACCCATTGGTCCTCGGCCAAGGGACGTTTATTTACTAAGGTACTTATGGATGGCGGACTAAACCCATCTTGAGGAAATCCAAAAAAATAGACAACCGCATTAGGAAAGACAATTTAGAGGAATTATCCCACCGAAGCATGCTGCAAAGAAAATTAACCGGAAGTGTTCGCCCGGACAATTACAGTCCGAGGAGGTCACATTTCAAGTGGCCCTGCCAACAAATGGCCTTTTATTAAGACGAGGATTCACAATTTTCAAGCTATACCCCATTATTACATGAAGCTTAAAATGCCCGACCAAAATCATCACTCCAGTGATCCACATAGCACTACCAAAAACAAGAAGGACTAGCCCTCGAGGCACTATCCAAGCCCTGCGGCCGAGGAACCACCATGCGCCCAGGGAAAGGGACGATGTGATACTTGATAAGAGATCCAAGTCCACCTTTTAAACCAGGGTGAAATAGTCAAATTCCCACCCAACGGACCCGCAAAGACGGCCGCCATTGGGGCACAATTAAACCCCGATGTAGACGCCACCACGAAATTTCACAAGAAAACTGGGAATCTTTGCCCGCACCTTCAATGCCGAACCCACGTCACCGGGCCGAAAGATAGCCAAATATCCTAAAAGGATTCGTAGTCAAAAGGTCTTCGGCCCTTTTCCAACCCAAGAGAAAGCGGAGAGGAGCTAGCCAAACTTTTGGGCCGGATTCATCGAATAAAAACATCCGGACGGCTAGCAAACCCGGTGATGGTACCAAAGAAGGATAAACTCCGCCTATGTGCGATTTCAAAGACCTTAATAAGGCTTGAAAGGATCCTTCTCCCTCAATTGATCAAATCATTGACGCTACAAAGAGACATGACTCAGGTTTCTCGACGTGCATTACCACCAAATCAAGATGGCGGAGCCGCACGCGCAACAAGATTCATCACTCCATACGCCCGCTCGCCAACACAATGCCCTTTGGGCTCAAAACGCCAAAGCAATATATCGCAAGATGATTCGTATATGTATGGCAAACCGATCGAAAACGTGGAAGATATGTAGATGACGTGGTCGTCAAAAACCAAGCACGCAAAACTCTAGTAGACGATTGAGGCTCACATTCACAATCTTCAAAATATGACATCAAGCTCAACCGAAAATGCGCCTTCGCTCCAAGAAAGCTCTCGGCTTCAGTGTCCGTGAGGAATTGAAGCAAACCCACCAAGATTCAGCTCATTACAATTGGATATTCCAAAAGACCTCAAACAAATACAAAATTGACGGATGCGAAGCGTCTAAGCCGCTTTTATCTCCCATTTAGAGAAAAGGCATTACCTCTTTATCAGCCCTCCGCCGACCAACACTTCGAGGGATTGATACGCCACGCCGGACTAAAGAAATAAAGGCCATTTTGGCAACAAATCTGGTTCGGCCCACTTAACGTATGAACCAATGCTATTATATATTGCCGCAACACATCGTTGTCGCAAGGTCTCGCTGTCGAACGAGAAACGGACGGACACCGTTCCCTGCTCAAAACCGTTTATTATGTGTCCACCGCCCTAACTCCATGCAAGTCCTGCATCCACACTATCAAAAGATAGCATATGCGGTTCATGGCATCCCGGTAACTACTTTCAAGAGTGTTCGATAACGGTAGCCTCGGCACCTCTTAACGACATTATAAACAATCCACGCGACGGGCGATTGCTAAATGGGCCATAGAGCTCCTTTCATTCGATATACTTATAAGCCACGACGAGCTATTAAGTCGCAGGTTTGGCCGATCGGGTATGGACCGTTTAACTCCCTAAAGAGTACGGCGATACCCAATTGATCATGCACTTTGACGGCTCCAAAATGTTGGTTCGGGGTCAGTTCCCCGACGCCCCAACCGGACACAATTCAAACGCCCTTCGATAATGTAACGGACTCCAACAACGCAGCAACACGAGGCCCTTCTCGCACGCTCCGGATGGCGTCCATGGGCATTCAACACCTAGAGGTGCGGGATTCAATCTCGCAATATCTCAAATAAACGAAGACTTTGATGCCAAAGATCCAAATGGGATACGCAATGCGGTCCTAAAATGTCAAGACGGTCAAGGGCTCAATTTCATCATATAGCTGTTGGGAACGAGTAATTTCAAAAATTTCCCTACGCACACGCAAGACCATGGTGATGGCATAGCAACCAGAGGAGGTGTCCCCACGCACTGTGAGACCGAAGCGAAGCGCTATAACAACGCTGCTGATGTAATGACGCCTTCCGATCCGACCATCCAAGACCGAACGACGGCACCTCCGAAGTTCCGCACACTCATATGACATCCCTGCCCGATCCAGAAAGGCCGGGATGAGTTCACAAGACGACGTGCAGGACATGATGATGCTCCATCGACGCAGGCTTGCTTAGCCCGCGACCATATGACCGAGGTGTAATATGGTGGAGGGGGCACCCACGCTAAGGAACGATCACGTAGATCAACCTGTTCATGGGTGCCCCCGCCTCGAATAAAGGAGCAGGGGAGGTGCGCGGCCCTAGGGAGGCTGCCGAGGAGTCCTACTCCCACCGGGAGTAGGACTTTTCCTAGTTGGATTAGGTTTGGGAGGGGGAAGGGGGGCCGCCTCTCCTTGTCCTATTCGACCAGGAGGGGGGCGCCGCCCCGGCCGCCCTTTCCTCCCTTATGGCCCATCATGGTCCATCGACTTCGGGTTCCGGAACCCTTGTTCCAGAAAATCCTGTTTTATCCGAACCTTCCGGTCCAAACATAGGCTTCCAATATATCAATCTTTATGTCTCACCATTTCGAGACTCCCATGTCCGTGATCACATCCGGGACTCCAACAACCTTTGGTACATCAAAACTTATAAACTCATAATAAAACACATCAAACGGCCAATGCTGTTAACGGAATGGGTATGTCAATCACATCATTCTCCTAATGATGTGATCCCATTAATCAAATGACAACACATGTCTATGGTTAGAAACATAACCATCTTTGATTAATGAGCTAGTCTAGTAGAGGCATACTAGTGACTATCTGTTGTCTATGTATTCACACATGTATTATGTTTCCGTTAATACAATTCTAGCATGAATAATAAACATTTATCATGATATAAGGAAATAAATAATAACTTTATTATTGCCTCTAGGGCATATTTCCTTCAGCCTCCCACTTGCACTAGAGTCAATAATCTAGATTACACAAAGAATGATTCTAACACCCATGGAGTCTTGGTCGATCATGTTTTGCCTGTGGAAGAGGCTTAGTCAACGGCCCGCAACATTCAGATCCGTATGTATTTTGCAAATCTCTATGTCTCCCACTTGGACCTGGTCCCAATGGAATTGAAGCGCCTCTTGATATGCTTGGTCCTTTGGAAATCTGGATTCCTTTGCCAAGGCAATTGCACCAAGATTGTCACGAAGATCTTCATTGGTCCCGGCGCACTAGGTATGACACCTAGATCGAAATGAACTCTTTCATCCGCATCTTCATTTGCGCTCCAAGCAGCTATGTACTCCGACATGTAGATCCCGCCACGACGCTTTGTTTAGAACTGCACCAACCGATACCCACCGCTTAACAAAACACGATCCGGTTTGCATTTAGAATCGTCCGGTCAGTCAAAGCTTGATCGACGTAACCATTTATGACTAGCTCTTGTGACCTCCATATACGAGAAACATATCCTTAGTCCTTTTCGTATTTCAGATGTTCTGACCGCTGTCCAAAGGATCCACTCGATTACTTTGGTACCTTCCTACCAAGCTTATCGCTAAGCATACGCCGGTCCGTACAAGATTGCATACATGATAGAGTTTATCAAGCATAGAGAACATCTTTCATTTCTCTCTATCTTCTTGTGGTCGCATTGAGTCCGACTCAATCTTACACCTTGTAAACAGGTAAAAACCTTTCTTTGGATCCATTTTGAACTTTTTCAAAACTTTATCAAGGTATGTGCTTTGTGAAAGTCCAATTGCCGCCTTGATCTATCTCTATAGATCTTGATGCCCAATATGTAAGCAGCTTCACCGAGGTCTTTCATTGAAAACTTTTATTCAAGTATCCTTTATGTTATCCAGAAATTCTATATCATTTCCAATCAATAATATGTCGCCACATATAATATCGAAATGCCAGAGCTCCCACTCACTTTCTTGTAAATACAAAGCTTCCAAAAGTCTCAGAGAAACCATATGCTTTGATCACACTATCAAAGCGCTTATTCCAACTCCAGAGGCTTGCACTGCACCATAAATTGATCGCGAGCTTGCACACTTGTTAGCACCTTTTGATCAACAAAACCTTCGTTGCATCATATACAACTCTTCTTCTAGAAATCCATTCAAGAATGCAGTTACATCCATTTGCCAAATTTCATAATCATAAAATGCGAATTGTAACATGATTCGACAGATTTAAGCATCGCCACGGTGAGAAAGTCTCATCGTAGTCAACCCTTGAACTTGTCAAACCTTTCCAACAAGTCGAGCTTTATAGACGCTACATTACCATCGCCTTCTTCTTAAAGATCCATTTATTCTCAATGGCTTGCCGATCATCGCAAGTCAACCAAAGTCCATACTTTGTTTTCATACATGGATCCCATCTCGATTTCATGGCTTCCACCATTTTATGGAATCTGGGCTCACCATCGCTTCTTCATAGTTTGTAGGTTCGCCATGGTCAAGTAACATGACTTCCGTAATAGGATTACCGCACCACTGTGCGATTTTACTCGTTGACCCACGAGTTCAAGAGTAACTTGATCCAAGTTTCATGATCAACATCATTAGTTTCTCACTAATTGGTGTAGTTGTCACAGAACCGCTTGTGATGAACTACCTTCCAATAAGGGAGTAGATACATTATCTCATCAAGTTCTACTTTCCTCCCACTCACTTCTTTCGGAGAAACTCCTTCTAGAAAGGATCCCAATTTAGCAACGAAAATCTTGCCTTCGATCTGTGATAGAAGGTTACCCAATGCCTTTGGGTATCCTATGAAGACAATTCATTTGGGTTCGAGCTTATCGGTTGAAGTTTCTTCACATAAGCATCGCAGCCCCAAACTTTAAGAAACAAACTTTGGTTTCTTAAACCACGTTCATAAGGTGTCGCCTCAACGGACTTAGATGGTGCCCTATTTAACGTGAATGCGGCCGCCCTAAAGCATATCCCCAAAACGAAGGTAAATCAAAAGAGACATCATAGATCGCAATATCAAGTAAAGACGAATTACGCCGGGACACACCATTTCTCTGGTGTTCCGGTTGGAGTTGCTAAACTATTCCGATTGTTTCAATGTAAACCAAACTCAGAATCAAATATTTCTCCACGATCAGATCAGATACTTTATTTTCTTGTTACGATGATTTTCCACTTCACTCAAATTTTTGAACTTTTCAAATGTTTCAATTTGTGTTTCATTAAGAATATACCCATATCTGCCAAATCATCCGTGAAGGTGAGAAAATAACGATACCCGCCGGCCTCAACATTCATTGACCACAAACATCGATGTATGATTTCCAACAAATCAGTTTCGCCCATAGTTCCGAGAACGGCGAGTATCTTGCCCATGAGGCACGGTTCCAAGTACCAAGTGATTCATAATCAAGGATTCCAAAACCATCAAGATGGAGTTTCTTCATGCCAAACCGAATGACCCAAACCAAAGTCACAAATAAGTTGCATTATCATTATCAATTCTGCTTTTTGGTTTCAACACTATGAATATGTTATTACTACTATCGAGATTCAATAAAATAGACCACTCTTCAAGGGTGCATGACCATAAAAGATATTATTCATATAAATAGAACAACCATTATTCTCTGCCTTAAATGAATAACCGCCTCGCATCAAACAAGATCTAGATATAATGTTCATGCTTAACGCCCACCAAATAACAATTATTTAGGTCTAAAACTAATCCCGATGGTAGATTAGAGGTAGCGTGATCGCATCACATCGACTTTGGAACCATTTCCCACGCAATTTCCCACCTCCCCAGCCAATTTCCAACCAGTTCCGCTTCAGTTGCAAATATTAGAAAGATCAAATACCCGTACTATCAGTATTAGTAAGGTAACATCAATAACATGTATATCACATATACCTTTGATCACCTTGCCATCCTTCTTATCCGCCAAATACTTGGGGCGCCCGCCGTTGTCCAAAGCTAAAGAAACACTCGGCCTGTGTTAGGTCCAGACTTGGTTTTCTCTTGAAGAACTTTTTGCTGTTCTTGAAGTTCCCCTTCTTTTCCTTTGCCCTTTTCTTGAAACTAGTGGTCTTGTTGACCATCAACACTTGATGCTCTTTTCTTGATTTCTACCTCCGCTTTTTAGCATGCAAGAGCTCGAATTGTTTTGGTCATCCCTTGCATATTATAGTTCATCACGCTCTTGTAGCTTGGGTGGCGTGATTGGAGAATTTTCAATGACACTATCATCCCGAAGAGTAACTCCCAGCTGAATCAAGTGATTATTATACCCGAATTTTGAGTATATGTTAATTTAACTTTCCCTCCATCTTGCGCTATAGAACTTATTGGAGACTTCATATCTTCAACCGGCATTTGCTTGAAATATTAATTCAACTCCCGAACATCTCATATGCTCCATGAGCAAAACGCCGTTGAAGACCCGGTTCTAAGCCGAAGCATGGCACACGAACTATAGAGTAGTCATCGCTTTTGCTGGACGCTCACAACTTCCGGGCGTTGTTCCCAGCAGGCCACCAGCGGTGCTTGGGACGTAATTTTCCGGAAAGAATGAGGATAATCTCGTTACGGACCCATCCGTAATTGCTACCATCATCTTTCAACTTTGCTTTCAAGGAACCATTAAAATTCAACAACAACAACACGGCCATCTATCTACAAAGAAACATAACAAGCAAAATACTATCGTGTACTAAGTTCATGATAAATTTAAGTTTAATTAATCATATTAAAACTCCCACTTAGACTAATCTCTTAGTCATCTAAGTGATTACGTGATCCAAATCAACAAACCATGTCCATCATCACGTGAGATGGAGTAGTTTCAATGGTGAACATCACTATGTTGATCATATTACTATATGATTCACGCTCACCTTTCGTCTCCGTTTCCGAGGCCATCTTATATGCTAGGCTGCAAGTTTAACTTGAGTATTCCGGGTGAATTTTTGCACCTGTATTTGAACGTAGAGCCTATCACACCCGATCATCACGGGTGTCTCAAAGACGAAGAACTTTGGCAACGGTGCATACTTGGGAGAACACTTGATAATTTTAGTGAGAGATCATCTTATTACTACCCCAATCAAAGCAAGATAAGATGCATAAAGGATAAACATCACATGCAATCAATATAAGTGATATGATATGGTCATCATCATCTTGTGCTTGTGATCCCATCCCAAGCACCGCCATGATCACCATCGCCACCGGGCCGACACCTTGATCTCCATCGTAGCATCGTTGTCGCCTCGCCAACTATTGCTTCTACGACTATCGCACGCTTAGTGATAAAGTAAAGCAATTACATGGCGTTGCATTTCATACAATAAAGCACAACCATATGGTTCCCGCCATGATAATGTTACAAAACATGATCATCTCATACAATAAAATATAGCATCACGCCTTGACCACATCACATCACAACATGCCCCCAAAAACAAGTTAGACGCCCTCATTTGTTTTCAAGTTTTGGGCTGCTACGGGCTGAGCAAGAACCGTTTACCACGCATCAAAACCACAACGATAGTTTGTCGTTGGGCTGTTTTAACCTTCGCAAGGACCGGGCGAGCCACACCGTTCAACTAAAGTGAGAAAAAGACACCCGGTCACCTTTAAGCAACTAGTGCTCCGGGTGAAACCAGCTCGAGGAGCAGTCGGTCCGCCCCATCTCACAATACCAACCAAAGTATGACACGGTAAAGATGACTTATATCGCCCACAACTCACTTGTGTTCTACCGCATATGACATCAACGATAAAACCTGGCCGGATCCATCGGGGGAACGAGTAATTTCAAAAATTTCTACGCACACGCAAGACCATTGTGATGGCATAGCAACGAGGGAGAGGTCCCCCACGCACTGTGAGACCGAAGCGAAGCGTTAACAACGCGTTGATGTAGTCGGACGCCTTCACGATCCGACCGATCCGCACCGAACGACGGCACCTGAAGTTCGCACACGCTCAGCCTGGACGATCCCCGGCCCATCCAAAAAGGGGAAGTTCCACAAGCACGGTGTGGGAGATGATGATGCTCCACGACGCAGGGCTTCGCCTAAGCTCCGCGAATTTATGACCGGGTGTAATATGGTGGAGGGGGGCACCGACACGGCTAAGGAACGATCATGTAGATCAACTTGTGTCAGGGGTGCCCCTGCCCCGGTTGGAGCAAGGGGGGGGGCCGCCCTAGGGGGCGCGGCCGAGGAGTCCATCCCACCGGAGTAGGACCCCCTTCCTAGTTGGATTAGGTTTGGGAGGGGAAGGGGGGCCGCCTCTCCTTGTCCTATTCGGACCGAGGGGGGGCGCGCCCCCGCCGCCCTTCCTTTCTCCTTATGGCCCATCAAGGCCCATTGACCGGGGTTCCGAACCCCTGTTCCTAAGAAAAACTTTTTCATCCGAACCTTCCAAGTCCAAACATAGGCTTCCAATATATCAATCTTTATGTCTCGACCATTTGAGACTCCTCATGTCCGTGATCACATCCGGACCAACAACCTTCGGACATCAAAACTTATAAACTCATAATAAATCACATCAAACGTTGTTAAGGACCCTACGGGTTCGAGAACTATGTAGACATGACTAGAACTATTCTCTCAAATCCAATAGCGGAACCGATGCCCATATTGGTTCCTACATATTCTACGATCTTTATCGGTCAAACCGATAACGCATCGTTGTTCCCTTTGTCATCTATGTTTTACCCGAGATTCGACCGGTCCAATACCTAGTTCAATCTCCAGCAAGTCTTTTACCCTCCGAATACATCATCTCACAACTAACTTATTAGTTGCAATGCTTGCAAGGCTTATGTGATGTGTATTACCGAGGGCCCAAGATACCTCTCCGACAATCGGAGTGACAAAACCTAATCTCAAAACCCAACCCAACATGTACCTTTGGAGACACCTAGTAACTTTATAATCACCCGCTTATGTTGTGACGCTTGGTAGTACCCAAAGTGTTCCTCCCAAACGGAGTTGCATAATTTCTGTTGGAAATGTATAGGCTGAAGAAAGCAAAGCAAATACTAAACGATCAATGCTGCTAACGGAATGGGTCATGTCAATCACATCATTCTCCTAATGATGTGATCCCATTAATCAAATGACAACACATGTCTATGGTTAGGAAACATAACCATCTTTGATTAATGAGCTAGTCTAGTAGAGGCATACTAGTGACTTCTTTGTCTATGTATTCCACATGTATTTGTTTCCGTTAATACAATTCTAGCATGAATAATAAACATTTATCAATATAAGGAAATAAATAATAAATTTTCCTCTAGGGCATATTTTTCAATAGCCCGACAACAACCAAAGGGCGGAATATTGGCACGCATCATTGCAAAACGCGATGCCGCCCCACCCAATATCTTTCCGAACGACTGTCGCCATCCGATTATGGGAAGGGAGTCCGCAAATCAATCCGACCCAACCGACCCCGACGCCAACACTGACAAAGGAGGCTCGCCCCAGATAACACCCTCCCACAAAATAATGGCGGTTATCCCGGATCGAACCATTCCTAGCCTACCTAACTAGGCAGGAACCCCAAGAACCAAATGAGGCTCGCTGATAGTACGGCGCCTAAAGCCTATAAAGTCCATGAGGGAGAGCTTTATAAGAAAAGCACTACCGAGTCCTTCAAAGGTGTATTCAAGAGGAAGGGCAAACCTCCCGGTGAAATTCATGCGACTGGGGGCACCACCCGAGCCCGGCCCTTGTAGGCAAGCCTTCGATAGGATTTTATTGGTCACCCGGGCAGGCGCAGATTAGTCCAACGATGCGCCGGGTTGCCCTTTTGCTAACCAAAGCCACATGCCACCCAACCCCTTAAAACTATACCCATCACCGGCCGTCAGGGTCCGGGGCTTGACATGGTTGGACCCCCAAGGAGGAACCCACAAGCAAAATACCTATTGGTCATGGTGGATAATTCCCAAATGGATAGAGGCCAAGCCTGTTAAACGGCAATCCGACCGGATAGACTTCATATCGGTAGTACACCCTACTTGTCCCCCAAAGATTTCACCGATAATGGCACCAACTTCATGGCCGGAGGTCAAATCATGGTGCAAAAACATGGGCATCAAGTAACGCCCGCCTATCACCTCAAACCAACGGCCAAGTCGAAGCAAACGGTCTTAATGAGGCATTAAACCCGCATAGTGCGGCCTCAAGGAATCTAACATGACGGGTTGAGGAGCCGACCGACTGGGGCTGGGACCACGCCAATCGATTACCGGATTCACACCATTCTTTGGGAGGGCGAGGCGCCTTGCTCATGACATAATAATGACTCACCCAAAGCATGTAAAGAAAGAGGCCGAGCTGATCGCAGGACAGTTTGGACGATTGAGGAGGAGCGCAACGGCAAAAGCTCGCCGATTCTATCAACAAAGAGGCTCAAGATATCAAAGCAGGGACGGGCCAAAGCTTATAACGCTAAACTAGTTCTAGCCCCGGACAAGAAAAAGGACAAACTCAAGCCCAAATGGAAGGTCCTTCATCCACCAGGTCCCGACCCAGCATACCGTCCAAACGATCGGATAACCGATCGAGCCAAACCCATGGAACGCAGCCCGCCACTAAGATTCTAGCCGGCCGACCCAAGTTCGCTCTTCCTCCGCCCATTTTTTTTTTTTGCTTTTGCTGTCTTTTATTTCTTCCTTCCTCCTTCTTCTTCTTGTAGCCTCTAGGCTCGCGGCGCTTTTATCGACACTTGACGCGCTGTCCGCTACCATTATACTCGGGGCTTTTTAATGTGCTTATTAACCTTATGCCAACACATGTAAACTTCCGGATGTACCTTTTATTCACCATTATATGCATCGAATGACTTAAGTTTTGGCTAAGTGGTTTAGCCCGGGCTTACCCCACGCCCCGATTGTTCCTAGGGGTAAAGGAGCACCTCGCGTTGATCGGGTCACCGATGTGTACCTCGGACGGGTGAAGCCAAGCTAGCGTTTAAGGGAATATTCGGCGGGAACTAAAGATGATTTTAACTATTTACCCATCTGCCTCGATATTTTTCGCTTCCTAGCAGCTTTGACATGCACTTTAGGGCATGCATCCCAAATAAAGGAACCCTTAACGAACTATTCTCCCCGAAGATGTTTCTACTACCCATGTAATATAACATAACTAGTTGGGCACTTGTCCGACAGAACAATGACCCCACGCCTTGTCTCCATGCATACCACTTCTTATATACCAGGTAAGATTTGAACACTCCCGGACTATTGGGTCCGAGGTCGGGAAAAGGTCCGCTATGACAAACGATCTACAATCCGCTAGAAGACATTTTTTCATGTTATTTTTACATAGTCAACTCGACTCATTGTATTCCTCCTCAATGCCATCTAATAGGCTATCTAATTTACAATCTTGTTGAATACTTATGCCAATTCTACTTGGTCAGAATTGCTTACAGGATCTCCATCCCATCCGCCCCACAGTCCGACCTCGCCATGTGGTTTGGGCCAGCCTTCGTGTACCGCTGTTTACATGGCCTGTGCCTCCTGCGCTTTGACGGTAGGCCGATATCTTCCAAGTAAGCGCCACGGCCCTTGAAGCCGCCCCCAGCTCCCCAATGCCTTCCGGGAGATAGATGGCCACAAGGCCTGGCCGAGCTTTCCATCACCGACGGACTTGCTCGAGTAGCCGACGATATCGGAAGAAGATCACCAAAATTGGGCATCTCCTCCTCGGATGACCCGTGAGCAAACCTACATACATGTTTATGTTACTTCGCTTCCTCCGAACTCTTTCAAAGTTCGCCAAGCACTTATCGAAAATGCCGACGGTTACCGATTCTCCTTTACGGAGTCGCATAACCGGGCACGAACGCCCTTAGTTCCTCACCCAGCTTGGTGTTGGCGCCTTGGAGGTTATTCTTCTCCCGCCGCACCTGTAAGCACGCCTCGCCGCCTTTAATCAAGGTGTCGCTTGTCCGGATCTAGTCCGCGCCATCTGTAATGTTTTTGTCGATTTACACACCCGCCGCACTTCATAAATTATTTATCTTCCGCGATATTACCAGAGGGGGTCTCGTGGCCCTCAGGGCTAGTGCGGCCTCAAGTTGGGCCCCGACTCTTCCAAATTCATGGGACACGGGTATTCTTTTCTCAGAAGATCCTCAGATAACAAATGATCCTTAAACGTTATTCTAACTATTTTAAGTCTCGGCTACCGCATATATAATCACAAATTTCTTACCCGTATGTCCTTCACATATCGCTCCGTGGCTCGCTAGACCATCTTGAGCGGACGAGATGCGATCTCCAATCAAAGGCATTCAAGGCCTCGGGAGAAACACGCCACACGAAGAACCGTCCGGGCGTCGGATTCAAGGGCTTCCACGGAGTTGGTGGCGACAACCTGTCGGGCATCCTCGGTTCGAGGAGCATCCGACGACGCCTCGGTCGCCCCTCCGGACCCGCTTTGAAGCTTGTCCGTGAAGGTTCGACGGCATTCTTCTGACTCGGCCCAAGAGCTTTTTTCCCGAAAAGAGCATCAACGTTAGTACGCCTTCCAGAATCAATCCGGGAGTATGGTGACATGCCATACCGCTGGGCGGAGTTTCGATCCGACCGCACTTTTTAGCCTCGTAAGACCGCCTTTGTTGGCTACGGCTCGCTTCCTCGAAGGTACCCGCAAGCACCATTGGTATACGGTGATCAAAAATAAGCATGGATGGTTCGTTATCGTGGTTTTGGGATCTCGGTCTCATTTACTGTGAGGTCGAAGTATTCCGGTAATCACCGAATGGCAACCCACGCATTGTCGATGCTGTTGGTGGAATACCCCGTCGATCAACTCCACCTTTATATCCGGATCCTCTTCGAGGTCGGATCGAGGGACCGCTCCGGATCCTCGTTGTGGGGGCGGCGTGTATCTTCCATACTGCCAGCCTCCAAGAAACCACTTAAATGAGATATTTAACCATGGGAACATGGATCGACAGGTCACAAAGATGTTTGCTTACCCACCGAGGATTATTCAAGAAAACTCCTTGGATTAACACGGAGGAAATCCTCCTCCCCTTTGTACATGGCGAAAGATCTTCACCAGCCGGGGACGATCCCGCCCTTGGGCCGGGCGGTGGCATCGCCCTCCCGCTGAAGTCCCCAGGGTGGCCCATTGAGGGCCCCTTAAAGAAT